>LNAC01001801.1:382-23144 GCA_002007465.1 Ailurus styani
TGGGGCCTCAGTCCTCAGCGCACCTCAGAGAAAAGCAGTCCCTCCTGTCTCCTGGTCTCCGGCTGCTCTCTGAGCTCACCCAGCCTGTGACCGAGTGTCTCTGTCTCTGGTGCGGCCCCGTTTAGAATCTCCGAACCCGGTAGATTCCTGCAGCCGCGCGCCGCTCCTCCCGGAGGAGGAAGGTGAGTCTCTCCGGTCTGCCCCCTGTGGGGTCCCCGCTCACAGATCAGTGGCCCGGCTGAGCTTCAGATCACAGCCCAAGGTAACCCCGAGCTGAGAGATACCTCAGCTCAGCTCCATCTCTCCTGCCGGCTTCTCTCTGAGACCTGGGATCTCGGTTGCGCTCAGACACCCCTGGTCTTTTTGTGTCCCCGTGGGTCCTGAGACCACACTGTCCCTGCAGGGGCTTCACCCCCCGCTTGGTCTCTGGGGCGACGTCCCTCAGTGGAGCCGACTTCTCACAGCTCCGAGTCTGTGCTCCGCTGCTCGCTCCCTTGCCGGCAGCCGGCCCCTCCCCCCGGGGTCTATCTTCCCGTCGCCGCAGATTCACTTCTCCGCACGTCCTACCTTCCAGAAAGTGGTCGGTTTTCTGTTCCTAGAATTGCAGCTCTTCTTCTCTTCGATCTCAGGTAGAATTTGTAGGTGTTCAGAATAGTTTGATAGCTCTCTGGGTGAATTCCTGGGACCTGATGATAATCGGTCTCCTACTCCTCCGCCATCTTACTGTTCTCATTTCTATCATCATAAATTAGTATTTTTTTCTGTTCTTAGATTTCATATAAATAAAATAATGCAATATGTACTCTTATGTGCCTGGCTTTTCTCACTTCACATAGTACTTTTTAAGATTAATTCATATTTTTGAATGTAACAGTTCATTTTTTAAAATCGCTGAGTAGTATTTCATTTTATAAATATATGACAACTTGTTTATCATTCTTCTGATGATGAACATTTGATGAGTTTCTACTTTTTTGGTGTAATGAATAAGGCACCTATAATCTTTGTAACTGTGAAAAAACACAAAATTAGCATTTTAACTTCTTTTTTTAACAAAGAGTCAACTTTAATTTCAGGTATAGCATTTAGTGATTCATCACTTACATACAACATCCAGTGCTCATCACAAGTGCCCTCCTTAACTCTTTTTAAATATACAGTTCAGTCCTGTTAAGTATAATCACATTGTTGTAAGCAGATCTCCAGAACTTTTTATCTTGCAAATCTGAAACCCTGTATCCATTAAGCAATAACTCTCTTTTCCCCCTCCCTCCAATTCCTGCTAACACCATTCTACTTTCTGTTTCTATGAATGTGACTACTCTAGACACCTTATGTAAGTGGAATCATACAGCATTGGTGTTTTTGTGACTGGCTTATTTCATGTAGCATAATGTCTTCAGTGTTCATCCTTGTGGTAATGTATCACTGGATTTCCTTCCTTCTTAGGGCTGATTAGTATTCCATTGTATGATATTCATTCATTTCTTTTTTTAAGACTTTATTTATTTATTTGACAGAGAGAGGGAGATCACAAGTAAGCAGAGAGGCAGGCAGAGAGAGAGGGGGAAGCAGGCTCCCCGCTGAGCAGAGAGCCCGATGCGGCACTCGATCCCAGGACCCTGAGATCATGACCTGAACCAAAGGCAGAGGCTTAACCCACTGAGCCACCCAGGCTCCCTATTCACTCATTTCTTGATGGACATTTTGGTTGCTTCTCCTTCTTGGCTATTGTGAATAGTGCTCCTATGAATATGAGTTTGCAAATATCTCCCTGAGACTGTTTTTAATTCATTGGGTATATGCCCAGAAGTGGGATTACTGTATCATATGGTAACTCTATTTTTAATTTTTTGAGGAGTATTCATACAATTTTCCACAGTAGTTGCACCATTTAATTACAATCCTATCAACAGTGCACAAGGCTTTTAATTTCTCCATATCATTGCTAGCACTTGTTATTTTCAGGTTTTTTTTAGTTATTGATAGTTGCCACCCTAGTGGGTATGGCATGATATCTCACTGTGGTTTTGATTTGCATTTCTCCAATGATTAGTGATGTTGAGTATCTTTTAATAGGCAACTATAATTTTTTATGTATTTTTATGAACATATATTTTCATTTCTCTTGGGTAAATACTCAGAGAGCAGACTAACTGAAGGGTGCCTGGCTGGCTTAGTTGGTAGAGCGTGCAACTCTTGATTTCAGGGTTGTGTGCTCTAGCCCCACATTGCATATAGAGATCAATTAAGAAAATAAAATCTAAAAATAAAAGGATAGACTAAATAAGTCATAGAGCAGATACAAGTGTAACTTTATATAAAACATCCAAACAGCTCTTCTAATTGATTATAACATTTTACGCTACTATCAGAAATGTATGGATGTTCCATTTGTTCTAAATTCTTAGCAGCATTTGTCTTTTTGATATTTGCCTTTCTGGTGTGTATAAATGGTATCTTATTGTGGTTTAAATTAACATTTTCTTGATGGCTAAAGTTGTTGAGCACCTTTTCATATGTCTATAATTTATTTGTGTATATTCTTTGTGAATTGCCCATTCAAATTTTTGCCACTTAATAAAAAATTGTGGTTTCTTTGTCTTTTAATTTTTGAATTGTAGACATTCTTCATGTATGCTGGATATAAAGCTTTGATCAGATATATGTTCTATAATAATTTTCCTCAGTCTGTGGCTTGTTTATTTTTTAGTACTATCTCTTGATGATTTTATTTTATTTTATTTTCCCAGAAGTCCTTGCCTTCCCAGAATCTTGCCTTCCAATATTCTAGATTTAGGACGATGACTCATCTTGAATTATGGACTGAGAGTGATCAAGGTCCATTGTTTTTCCATAGAGATATCCAGTGTTCCTATAGCAACTGCTTAAAAAAAAGCTTTCCTTTCTCCATTGAATTAGCTTTTCAGTTTGGTAAGAATTTACTGACTATATATGTGTAGGTATATTTTTGGACTCTACTCTGTTTCACTTACTCATTAATGTACTCTACTGCCAATAGCACAGTGCTTAATTACCATAGCTCTAGAGTAAGTCCTTAAGTCAAGTGGTGTAAACTCCTCCAACTTGTTCTTTTTCAAGATTGTTTTGGATAACATCATTCATTTTAAATTTCAGTAAATTCTAGAATCAGCTTCTTTTACTTAAACAAAATCTTTGGGAACTTTTGATAGGAATTGTATGAATATATAAACCAACTTAGTGACAATGGATATCTGAACACTATTGAATCTTCTAGCCCATTAATGTGGTATAGATCTTCATTTATTTAAGTTTTCTTTAATTTTTCTCATCAGTGTTTTGATTCTCCCACAGTATATTGAGTAGAACTGGTAAAGAGAGACAGCCTTCCCTTGCTCTTGGCTTAAAAGGAAAATGTTTACTATTGGGTTTGATGTTACCTGAAGGGTTTTTCACATATGTCCTTATTTATGATTTCCTGTGAAAAATTTTTTAATCATGAGGAGTTTTTTTTAATATATTTTCTGACTGCCTTCAGAAGTTTGTGTTTAGATTTCACGCATCTGACTATGATGTGTCTAGGTGTAGCTTTCTTTGTATTTAATCTATTTGGGGTTCACTGAGCTTCTGGATATTTAATTTGATTTTCAAACAGCAAGAGTTTGAGTGTGATGTTCCTAAGTTGTTTCTGTTTCTACTATTCGGGGTTTGGTGAGTTTCTTCAATATATAAATTGATGTCTTTCAACACATTCAAGAAGTTCGGGGCCACCATTTCTTAAATTTGTTTTCTTTTCCATTCTTTCTTGTATCCTTTTGAAACTGAAGTTTTGTATGTGCTAGACTGCTTGATATTGTTCCACAGATCCCTGAAACTCTATTCATTTTACCCCCAATCTTTTTTCTTGCTGTTGTTCAGATTTTCATTTACCTCTCCTCAAGTTCATTGACTTTTCTGTCATTTCCTAAGCCAATCTAGTAAATTTTATATTTTCTAGAAAGCTGTAGAATTTCCATTTGACTCTTATTTATAGTTTCTATTTCTGTGCTAATATTTCCTATCTGTATATTCATTTTGCACACATTGTCTTTTAAGTCCTCAAATATATTTGGAATATCTCCTTTAAAGTTCTTTTCTGTTGGTTGCAACATCTATATCATCTCAGGGTTGATTTCTACAGACTGCTTTTATTTTTTTGAGTATAGGTCACATTTCCCTGTTTTTTTGCATATCTAAGGCTTTTTGGTTGATTGCTGAACATTATGAATGATGCATTTTAGAAATTCTGGATTCTGTTAGATTGCTCTGAAGAATGATTTTGTTTGTTTGTTTTCGCAGGCAGTTGTCTTGGCTAGACTAAATTTTCAGCTTCTCCCATGTGGTATGTAATAACTAAAATCTCTGGTCCGTGCTTTCAGGTTTAGTTGTTGCCTTTTTATGAGGTCCCTGGAATCTTCCCTATGCATGCAAAGATTAACATTCAGCCAAGGATTTGGGCAGATTTTAAAAAAATTTTAATTGAAGTATAGTTGATCTACAATATTATATTAATTTCAGGTGTACAACTTAGCGATTCATAGTTACATATTTTAGGAGATGCTCACCATGATGAGTGTAGTTTTGAGCAAATTTCAGGTCCTTTTTTAAAATATAGATATCCTTGTTGTCTTTTAAAATATGATATTTTTGCAATTTATCTGGGTTTTAATATTGTGGTATGAGGAATGGTAGTCTGCCATGACTTACTATATCCTACATGGTATAGAAGTGCCTCTAATTGCCATTAATATCAAGAAAAAGCTGCTTAAAATGATCTATTATTTCCTCCATGGTCTGGCTCTGCCCTGCCTCTTCAGCCTTATCTCATACCACAATATTTCCCTTACCCTCTCTGCATCAGCTACACTGACTTTTTTCTGTCCTTGGATTGTGTTATGCTCCTAGCACAGAGCCTTTTCACATGCTCTTCCAGTCTCGGAATAATACTTTTCTCTCCCTTCTTTGCCTGGTTAATTCCACTTATCTTTTAGCTCCCAGATCAATTGTCACTTCCCAGGAAACTCCTGTCAACCTTTCTGATTGGTCAAAGCCCCAATATTTATATTATGTATCTCTCCTTTATAGGACTTGTTAGAGTTGCAAGTTTACATTTCTTTTTTTTTAAGATTTTATTTATTTTTTATTTTTTCTCCACTGAGCAAAGAGCCTGATGTGGGACTCCATCCCAGGACCCTGGGATCATGACCTGAGCAGAAGGCAGGCGCTTAACCAATTGAACCACCCAGGCACCCTGCAAGTTTACATTTCTTCATGTAATTATTTAATTAAGAATTCAGGGACCATATAATATTTTGTTCATCATTTGTCTTGCCAGCCCTTATCTTAGGACCTAACATATAGTAAGATACTCAATACATGTTTGTTAAATTAATGAAGTATTACTGGCAGGAAACACAGCATCAGAAATCTTCCACTAGTACCTGGTTAATATGTTCTATGTGACCATTGACCTTTGGTTGGTAAAGAGTGACTAGATTGATACAAGTGTAGGAGGTCTTGAACAGTAGCTCTCTACAACAAAACAAAACAAAATGAAGTACAGGAATATGTAGCGGTTAGTTAGTCCATGGAGGTAGAAAATCTTATTGCCAAAATAGGTAGCAATGGGTGATATAGCAATGGTAGGCACTGATGTGGAGAATTAAATTTTCATTATGGTCCATACTTATCACTAGGATGGTTTTGCAGCTGCGAGCAAGTAGGAATTATTCTGATGTTACAACATTCCAGAAACATTGTCAAGCAGTTAAAGGCCTCTTGAAGATCACATAAGCTAAAGGTTGACTCAGGAGCAGGTTTCTCTGGTGATTGTATGCTTAAAGGTTTCCTGTCAGATATGGTATTAATAAACATCTTGGGAGACAGGACAATTTAACTCTTTAACATTTGATGATGACCATTTAGGGACATATTATTGAAGGGGTGAAGTACATGCCTACCCAGTAAATGTTCAGATGACTATCTTGTTAAAAAAGGTGTTCCAAACATTTTCTGCTTCCTTGAGTTGTCCAAAATATCAGTAGCACATGACTGCAGTCATGGTATGGGCAGACTACCTGGTATGGGCTCTTCTCTATTGCTTGTAGCTGAGGACATATGACTGTAAAGATCTAGGGAAAACCTGGGCCTGAACTTTTTACATGCTAGGGCTACTAGTGTAAAGCTAGATTCTGTAACAAATAGACCCCCAAATATTTAATGTCTCAAACACAGCAGAAGTTTACTTCTCATCCAAATAACAGTACAATGTAGGTGTTCTTTGTAGACAAGTGACTTCCTTCCAATATAGGAATTCGGGGACCCAGGATATAACCATTTTATGGCTCTACCATCTCATAGGACCCTGTCATCATCTGCATTCCTCTATACAAGTGAAAAATAACATGAAAGGCATTTATTTACTTCTTAAAAGCCTTAGCCTAGAAATAGCATGTATTACTTCCTCTTATATTTCACTTCTTAAAATGGAGTCATATGGCTATACTTAGCTCCAAAGGAAGCTGTAAAATGTGGACTAGTTTTCCAAATAAGAAGGAAAATAGATTTGTGTTGGATAGCTAACAGACATAACCACTTTGTATTCTGTCTTCCAAAAGAGGTTTAGAACCCAATAGTTTTGACTGCTTGTTTCATAAGAGATGACACAGTAAAACCTTAATAGTAAGTGCCCACTTTGCTATGTGTGGGCTGAATTTCCATGTCCTCCTTAGCTGGTTTAAGCTGCACTGGACTAAATGACTTGTAATGGGTGTCAGGCTTTTATGCTTAAAAAGCAGCTTTAATGGTCAATAGCTGCCATTCGCACCAGAAATAATTTAACCTCAGCTTGGATCACTGTTGGAGAAGTAAGTTCATATTTTAAGCCAGTGTACTCCATCTCAGTTAATGTCCCACCATGCTCTCAATGCTCAAAATAGAATAATATGTGATTTAATCCTTTCCCTTATTTTCCACATGAGATATATATATATATATATATATGATTTGTATATATATGTATATATATGTATTTGTATATGTATATGTGTAAACATATTTATGGTTTAAGTTTCTATAATTAATAGTTTATTACTGGTCAAATTCATCAGATACTCTTCTGTCTTCATCTTTATCTGACTTCTCTGGTATTTATAACATTTTCCTGAGATTCTTTCTGGTATTTACCTCAATTTCCTGAAACTCTTCCTGTGGTGTTCATAATATTGTTCTAAATAGTCTTTTCTCCACTTTCCTGGCCTCATTTCTAAGTCTATGCAGGATGTCCTTCCTTTTCCATTTTTTAATGTAGATATTTTCCTCTTCTCTTTTTATTCTGTATGCTTTCCTTGGGTTATCTTATCCACTCCCATTAATTTCATGTACCATGCTTTGCTTACAGTTCCCAAATTTATTTATCCAGATCAGACTTCTTTCCTGAGTCCCAAACCCTGAATATCCAACTGTCTTTGGAATAGTTCCACCTTGATGTCCCACAGGCACCTCATTCTTCTTTTTTTTTTAAGGCAGCTCATTCTTAAGGTGTCCCAAACTGAATTAATCAGCATTCCCCATTCTCCACCACCAAAAATTTGTTTTCTCATCTGTCTTGAGTCAAATTCTCTAAAATCTGAGCCTGAGATGGAGTTTCTTACTCAAATTACTCACTGAGAGAGTGCTCCAAGTGAAAGGGAGTGAGAGAAGTAGGATAAGGCAGAAGTAATACCTCAGCAAATATGTGATCTCTGCTGGAGACTAGCTTCAGTATGATCTCATGGGAGAAATGCTGGAGTGCAAGTTATACCACGAGTCCCACCTTGAGGCTAAGGAGTTGGACTTTTGTACCAACCCCAGGCAGTCAGTCATTGGCTAAGGTTTGTGGGTGGGACCTAACCTTTAAGGTAAGTTGGCTTCCATTTGGTTTGGACTCTAGGACAATTTTCCCGAGAATGGAACAGCTGTGAGATATCATCCAACATTCACAGCAACTGGGGAATGCACAGTAAAGGTGATATGGGTGGGACACCAATATATCCATTACTACACCATCCCTGAATTCCTTATATTGATGTGTGGCACTGCTGTCTACCCAGGAATACCAGTAGAAATGTGGAGGTAATCACAGAGCCCTTTTCCCTTTCATCACCTATTAAAGAGTAAGAATAATAGATAGCAGTCACTGAATGCCCATAATATAAATTTCAAATACCATAGTAAGGTCCTCAAAGACCCTTGGGATGTGGCTCCTGTCTATGTCTCCAGCCTTATATCTCATCTTCCCTCCCTGCAGTCTGTTCTGGCCACCCTAAACCTGTTGCAATTTCCTCAGCATAACATGCTCTCCCTCTCAGCCACTCCCACCCTGCCATCTTCACCTGGTCAACTCTTACTTGTCCTTCATGACAGTCAAGACATTACCTCTTCAGGGAAGCCTTCTCTGATCCTGCAGGCTGAATAAGTATCTCAGCTCCCCCAGCATGCCATTCTCCCTTCTATAAGAATACATTTCATAGTAAAATACAGCTGTCAGTTTATTTGTCTATCATTCCCTCTTTGAATATGAGATCTTTTAGGACAGTGGTTTCATTTTGTTTAATTCTATATCTAGCATGTAGTCCAATTCCTTGGACATTGTGGGCACACACTAAATGTTTCTTGCATTAGTGAAAAAATTAATGACACAAAGGGAAAGTGGAGTCAAAATTGTAGATGTTTCTTCTGAAACAAATTTTGAAGATTTTGGCCTGATGTTTATGTAGGCTGTTTATTTTAATAGATAAATATTCACAAATAGATAATCTATTCCACCCTTCATTGTATTAAACTTCTTTAGTCCTCCCGGCTCACCAAGCTCCATTCCAGGGTCCCCAAATAATCAGGAAGAAGCCCACAGCCCTAGCATTCACTTAATATGCCAAGAGATATCTCTCTCTAAAATCTCCCTCTTTGACCATTGCATTAATTTTCTATCACTGCCTATGATATTGATTTATAATAATATATAATATATATATTATATATAATATAGTATTATATAGTGTAGTATAGTACTATATATAGTATATCTATACTATATGCTATATGCTATATAGTATAGATATACTATATATAGTATAGTATATATAGAATATAGTAATATATAATATATATAATATAGTATTATATAGTATAGTATATATAGTGTATATATATAGTATATAATATATAGTATATAGTATATATATGTATGTGTGTATATATATCTATATCTATATATATCTATATATATCTATATATATTGTCCTCATCAATATTTCTAGCACAGAGCTCCCAAAACCCTTGGGATTTCCTAAGTGGGGAGAGTGGTAAAGGTGTCTTTCGTTATGTTAATGAGACTTGGACTACACCTAAGGATGGGAGCAGGTTGCCTTAGAACCTACCAATTGATTAGAAGGTTTGGAGCTTTCAGTCCCACACCCCTGACTATTGGGGAGGGGAGAGGGGCTGAAGGTTGAATCGATTGTGGATGACCAACGATTTAATCAATCATGTCTATGTAATGAGGCCTTCAGAAAATCTTCAAAGGACAGAGTTTGGAGAGCTTCTAGGTTGGTGAACATGTAGAGATTTGGGGAGAGTGGCACACCTTTAGAGAGGGCATGGAAGCTCCACAACTTTCCCCCATACCTTGTCTGATGCATCTCTTCCATCTGTTCCAGAATTATATCCTTTTGTAATTAACTGGTAATCTAGTAAATAAAATGTTTCTATGAGTTTTGTGAGCCACTCTAGCAAATTAATCGAACCCAAGGTGAGAGTCATTAGAACCTTCAATCTATAGCTGGTTTGTAAAAGCCCAGGTGACTTGGACTTTTGACTGGTGTCTGAAGTGTGTATGGGGGGGGCAGTATTGTAGGACTGAACCCTTAACCTGTGGAATCTGATGCTATCTCCAGGTAGATAGTGTTAGCATTGAGTTGAATTATAGGACACCCAGCTGGTGTTGGAGAATTGCTTTCTTATGTAGGGAACCCCTTCCCCCAACAGACACAGTGGAATTGGTGAGTAGAACCTTTATTGACATACCAAAATAGCACAAACATAGTGGCTTAAAACAACACCCATTTATTATCTCACTGTTCTGCAGATCAGAAGTCTAAGCAGGATCACCTGCGTGTTCCACTTAGTATCACATAAGGATAAAGTCAAGGTGTCAGTCACTCTGGGCTCTTATTTGGAGTCTCTGGGGAGAAAGTTACTTCTAGGCTCAGTCAGGTTATCAGCAGAATTTAGTTCTGTACATCTGTAGGACTGAAGTCCTCATTTCCTTGCTGGCTGTTACCTAAGAGCTGTTTCCAACTACTAGATGCTGCCCACAGTCCTTGCCTTGTAGCCTCCTTCCTCCAGCTTCAAAGCCAACAGTGGAGTATTGAGTCCTCACACTTTGAATCTCTCTGACTTCTTCTCCTCCCTCCTCTTCTGATTTGAAGGACTCATATAATCAGATTAGGCCTACATGAATTATCTCCCTTTTGCCATATAACATAAAAATTACAGGACTAACACTAGGGATTGGAGATCATGGGGACCAAAATTCAGCTTTTCACAGCAAGCAGTCATAGGAAGGATGAAGAGAAGGGTCTGTGCCCTAAACTCTGGTCCCCAATTGTGACAGGACAGTTGTGACTTTCCTTTCTTTCTCTGTTTTCAGATGAAGGACCTTCGTCATGAGAATATTAACCCTTTATTGGGCTTCTTCTATGATTCAGGGATGTTTGCCATTGTGACAGAATTCTGTTCCAGAAGGAGCCTAGAAGACATACTGACAAATCAGGATGTGAAGCTTGACTGGATGTTTAAATCATCACTTCTCGTGGATCTCATCAAGGTTAATGGAAAGACTGAGGAAATTTTGGATTTTCCCTATAGATTAGAATTTAAATGTCTTGGGGTGTTTTATTTTCCTTGGATCATTGTGATGATCTCATTCTTCCACGTTCCTTCCCAGGGTCTGCCCCTACCCTTTCTCATAGTCTCTTTGTCCATATCTGTTATAAGGTACTGATATGGAATGGACTTACTTGCTCTACCCCTTTCCCCCAATTTGAGGGCCAGATTTGTCCTTCCTTTCTGTTGCCATTGAGCACTCTTCCCCTTAAGCAACCTTTTCTTCCATCTCATTTCTCTGCTTTCTGGATGTGGAAACGTATTCATTCCCAGATCTTTTGGTGCTGCTTAGCCTCATCTCCTGGTTTTCAACTTCCAAAAGATGGTTCAGTCTAGAACTAGGGGTTAGGTCTTTGCACACCATAAGTGTAGCTATGGAACTCAGTATGTCCAGAAAGCCAGAAGACCATTGGGTCTATCAGGCAGCACTTCCATTTTCTGAGGCAAGGACTATTGAGAGTAAAGGGGGTTCATGGATGGGTCTATGGGTGGGCTTTGGTGGAGTTCATGAACTCCTGGGAATAATATGCAAATTGTGTCCATGTGCATTTTTATGGGGCTGAGCTGGTTAATCAATGACTTGTTGAGCTTCTTGCATATTGACCACTGTCTTAATCTTTATACTGTGGCCCAACCCTTTTCAAGGTAACTTTATAGACATTATCTCATTCCAATTCTCCATAAAATAAGTATGATTAGCCTCCTTTTACAGAGGCTCAGAGAAGGTATATGAGGTATACTTTGTTATATAGTGTCTGCCATACATAGTAAGTGCTCAATAAATATTTATCAGCCAACTATTAAGTGGCAGAGCTGATAATAGAATCCAAATCTCCTGATTTCAATTGTAGTACTCTTTCCACTCATCCTATAAGCAAGGTCCCATGAGTTAAGGGAGAAGGTTCTAAATGACAGTCCTCTCAGGACCATGATGAATGAGACCCAAGCATTAAACAACCCCTGGGGGAAATCTCACCCACTGCACACTTGGCTTGGAAGAACTGGTGACTGCAGACTTTCTGAAGGCACAGGATGTAAAGCATACAAATACAAAGGGGTGTAGGGCTGCAAAATAGAGCCAGATACTTAAAAGGGCTCAGCAAAAACAGTTCTGAGATGATTGCACTAGAACATGAGTTGTATTTATATGTGAATGAGTAAACCCATCTGATAGAGTCCTCATAGATCACATTTGAATGTCATATAAAGTTGGCAATCAAGCTGCAGAGATCAGCAGTACTCAGCTTTCTTCTTTTTAATTACAGAAATACTGTATTAAATTAAATTTAAAAATCAAATGATATAAATATATATGGGAAAAATATTGACATTTACTCAATCCTCTTTTATATCCTCCCCTAGAGTTAACCATTGCTGACAATTTGGTGATTAACCTTGCAATTCATTTCATGTATATTTACATACATGATAGATTTTGTTTGTTTTTTAAAATACATACTGTTATGTAGTTTTGCATCTTTCTATTTTTCACTTACTTTATGGCTTAGAGATGATTCCCTGTTAGTACATACAGAGCTATTTTATTATTTTTAACTGCTACAGAATATTGCATACTTTGGATGCACCACAATTTGGACAGTCCTTTCTCAACAGATATCTATTGTATTTTTAATTATATAATATTATAAAGTGGAGCTGCCTTGAGCATTCTTGTGTATGTCTCCTTGTGCAAATGTACAAGCATTTATTTAGAGAAGAAATAGAATCCCTAGGTCACAGGGTATGCATGCTTTCAATTTTGATACCTACTGCCAAATTGCCCACCAAAAAGGATGTACTAATTTCCATTTCTGCCAACAGTGGATGAAAGTTGGGCTAGATCTTTTTGGGAGAAAATCAGAATCTTCCAATTTTTGGAAATTACGTATGTCTGGATCCATCCTATGTTTGAAATGTTAATAAATCTCCGCCTAGCATACCATTCTCTAGACACACAAGATATGATTCTCCATCAAAAGCATAAAATTTTAGAGCTGAAAGGGACCTGGAAATAATTATTGTTGTCAAAGTTCTGCTTTGCCTGCATACAAGAAAAAAAAGGGGCTGAATTCTGGCCCATAATAGCTCATGCCATTAACAAGCTCAGAAATTGGCCCTAAAAGCGCAAAATAGTTAAATAAGTTACTAAATAAATCCTGTTTTTACCATCTGCAGGGCATGAAGTACTTACACCACAGAGAGTTTGCTCATGGGAGGTTGAAATCTCGGAACTGTGTGGTAGATGGGCGTTTTGTAAACAAAGACTGAATGATACAGAGAGACACATGGATAGATGCACACAAGACAGCCCAGTCGTCAGTGGTAGTATCTTTGTGCTTTATAAAACTTGCAGAATATTGAACGTTAGGGAGGCATCTAGTCCAACTCTCTCTTTTTACAGATGAGATAAGTGAGGCTCAAGATTTGCCCAAGTCCTACAGCTACTTAGCCAGCAGTTCCAGGAATTTGATTCAGATCTTTTGAAGACTGGCCCCTACATGCAGCTAAACTACAACTTATAATAACATTTTTGCTTCTCTGGCCATCCATCCATGCTTTGGAGGACTTAAAGCTCCTGATAATCACAATAAAAACCATGGAATAGTCTCTCTTTCTCTCCTCCCTCTCTCCTTCTCTTTCTGCAGACCTGTGCTTGTTGCCAACTTAGTCTTATGGTTATTGTTTGGTTAATTCCAATTTGAAAGCTTGGAGTAGTTACCTGGTATTAATGCTAGGATGCCGGGGACAGCAACTGCAGATCATGAAGTACTTAGTTTCCTGTCAAGATGAGTCATCTATAAAAGCCAAAACACAATCCCCAGTTTCCCAGAGTTCCACTTAATTCACAGGTTGGCAACTCACAGACTTAAGAAACTCTGGTCTTAGAGTGAGGAAAGGATGGGTGTGTGTGTGTGTGTGTGTGTGTGTGTGTGTGTGTGTGTGTGTGTGCACATTTGTGTACATGTGCATGCATGTGTGTGTGTGGTTACCTTGTCTCTTGCTCTGTCTCCTTCTTACTGTGTCATTTCACTCTCCAAATTGCAATGGCAGTCTGGATGCTCAATTCATTCTTCACACACAGCAGCCAGAGCTAGTTTTCTCAACTGCCAATCTGATCATGCTAGAGCTGTGCCAAAATTCACTGAATGACTTCCCATTGCTCTTAGGATAAAGTTCAAATTCCCTTACATGGCTTATGAGTCCTGTGTGGTTTGGGCCTTTTGGACCTCTCGTGCTTAATCACTCCCCCTCCATCTCTGGGCTGTAGCAGTGCTGAACTCCTTCCAGTTGTTTATTTACCCCAGGCTCTTTCTTACTCCCAGACCTTCAAACATGCTGTGCCCATCCTTTGAGACACTCTTCCTTTCCCACTCTGTTATAAACTCCTCTGAGTCTGGCTAGATTCTACTCCTTTTTCAGGGCTCAACTTAAATACCACTGATTCAACAAGAGACTTTCCATGACCCCTTATGCTCAGTGAAGTTTCCCTCTTTATGATCCTTAGGGCTTTGAACTTTGTTGTAATTCCATACTTTGTTGGTATTATGTCTTTAATTAGCTGTCTTCTCTCCCAACTCAACTTATAAGCTCTGCAAAGGCAAGAAACAGGCTTGCCTCCCTCAGTGCCTTTCACCATACCTGGCAGAATAAATGTTTGGTGACTCGGCGAATGGATGTACTAAAATGAAATAAGGAAACTTGCTGCTCCCTTCTTAGATGACAGAGCTAATAAAATCTTATAATTGGGAGGCTTTTGCAAATCATCTGGCTCGACATCCATTTTACAGATGGGGAAGTGGAGGTTCAGTAAGGTGAGCCACTTAGAGATCACGTTAAGATTTTGAAACTCTGTCTCTTGACTTTGAGCTCTCTGTTCTTTTGCACTTCACCACACTGACTCTCCACAGTTAATTTTTATCACCACGGCAAGGCTCAGAGTCAGTAGTGGCATCAGCGGATGCAAAACAAGCCAAAGTAATTTTTCTAGTTTTCCCGAGAGTTCAAGTCTAATGGTAGGTAGTGGCTCTTACTTGAGAGTGGAGATGGGGAAACGGGGGTGGGTCCTAAGTGTATTCATTACTGTCCACTTTCAATTACGTAAGTATGGCGCAGATAAAGCCTCATTTTGGCCATTAACAACATACACGTAAGTGCTCTTTGAAAATACTGTTTGGTAATGATTGTATTTAATCACCCAGCTTTTTACTGAAGAGTTTTGTCCTCTTTTCCCTTCTTGTGCTTTTAAATGTGTAGGAGAGAGGATAGCAGAAGAAACAGCTCCATTTTTCTTGCTCTAAGATAACCCTCCTGCCCTCCCCTCCAAACCATATCAGAAATGTATTCCTTTGACCAAAGTAACATTCAATCTCTTTGAGTCTTCTTTGCAAATATAAGTCCTCCTAGGTAAGAAGGCATAAAGGCAAAACCACTCTAGTGAGTATATCAGAGACTTCCATGGGGGTGGGAGAGTGCGGGCATGGTGTGTGAGAAAGGCTGGGGACACCTGGAGGACAAAGAGAGAAGATGAGTACATGATTGGGGGTGAGGCTAGAATTCCCTGTTCCACCATTTTGATCAGGGTTGGCTCAAAATAGGAATTTCCAGGGTGAATTTCTCTTTCCTGGGTTTCAATAACACACCAAAATAATCTCTGACCTTTCCATCCTCCTTCCTGCTTCACAGGAGCTTGTCCCCTGGACTCCCTTCCGAATACCCCAAAGTTAACAAGATGAAAAGTTAGCTAGCACTTTCCTCCCACCACCCCCACCCTCAGCAGATACTCTTCTCCAGCCTTCCTTTCTGGACTTCAACCCCTTGTTTACTCCAAACCTTTCCCCTCCAAGGAGCACATTGAGTCCATTCCCAGTCCTGTCACTACCTTTTCCATTATAGCCTTCCTCTGATTCTCGTTCCCTGTCCTGCTGCTGCCGCCCCCACCCCCATTCAGGCCCCTTTCACCTCGCCTCTGGCTCTTACTGTAATAACTTCTTAGCTGGTCTCCCTGACTCCAGCATCTCTCCTTCAATCCAGCTTGTGCAGGTTGCCAGATTAATCTTTCGAACACAGCTTTCATCAAATCCCTCTCTAGCTCCCGCACCCCTACTGCCTTTTGTATTCACTCCAAATGCCTTCATTTGGCTCTCAGGGCCTCTCACCTTCTGCCCTCATTCTTCTAGCCACCCTCCCTCCCCCACTTGATCAACCACATTTCTCATTTCTCATTATTCCTTAACAGAGCCCTTCTCTTCAGCCAAGCTAATCTGCTTACCACCGCCCCCATCTGCAATTTGCTCCTCTCTACATCTTGTTCTTTTGCACGTACTGTTCTTTCTCCCTGAAAAGCCCTTACCCTCTCAGCTCTAGGAAACTGCATCCTTGGCTTTTTAACAAGCTCCTTTAAGATCTAACTTTTCCAGGAAGCCTTCCTGGATTCATTTAGTCAGCTCAGTTTTCTCTCTCTCCATTTTTTTTTTTTTTTAGTTTGAGCCTCATGGATTTGTCAATATTCAACAATTTTTACCCACAGACATAGAAATTTTGCATGATTCCGTGTAAAATGCTCCCTCCAACTTTTGACTACTCCATTTATATTACAAATGTATTTATTTATTTATTTATTTATTTATTTATTTATGAGAGAGACAGAGAGAGAGAGAGGCACATGAGTGGGGAGAGGGGCATAGGAAGAGGGAGAGAATCTCAAGCAGATTCCTTGCTGAGTGTGTAGTCTGACAGGGGTGAGAGGTGGGGGGCTTGATCTCATGACCCTGAGATCATGAGATCATGACCTGAGCTGAAACCAAGAATCAGACGCTCAACTGACTGAGACACCCAGGTGCTCCAATGTGTATTTCTTTATATATTAACTTAAGTAGCCCTGCCATATATTGCAGTTAGGGGATCACACGTCTGTGTTGCCCATTGCTCTGTGGACTGTACAAGAACAAAGGCAAGGTCTAACTCATCTCTGGCACCATTCCTGCACCTAGCATACTACCCAGTACATAGTAGACCCTCAGTAAATATTTGTAGAACTGACTTGAAGGAATTGTTGCATCCTTTTGCTCTGTGAGGAATAGAGGAGGCCTGTAGATCCTCTAATCCTCTTAGAGAAGACCTGGAGAAAGCAACTTGTGAATCCCTGAGCCCCAGTACAATCAAATTACCAGACACATATAGACCTCAGCAAATAGCAAATCCATGGCAACCAGCGTGGCTGTGCACTTGCCTTTCCCTGGAAACCTGCCAACTACTTGCAGGCTCAAGAGGGCAAGAAAGCAAGTGCCAGCTAGTTTTTCTACTTTGAGCTTCTCTGCCCTGCCCCACACCTCTGCTGTGTCTGCTTGCATGGTCCTGAAGTGGGGAGAGTAGTATGCTTTCTCTGTATGCAATTTCTTAGATTCATAGATTTGGACCCCAGGGGGGGCACTAGCATGCCAATCTGTCTAATAAAAATATAAAGTAGTCAATGAAACAGCACCCTTGGAACCCTTGAGGGCATTGCAAAGGCTGTCAGTTAATCCTCCCTGCATTCATAACACAATGCTTTCTTTTCAGAGTTGCTATGGACGGCCCCTGAACTGTTGAGAGCCCCAAAGTGTGGCAGGTTAGGTTCTTTTGCAGGAGATGTCTATAGCTTTGCCATCATCATGCAAGAAGTGATGGTCCGGGGCACCCCATTCTGCATGATGGATCTGCCTGCCAAAGGTAAGCGGGAGGTGAGAAAAGGGTACCAGGAGCCCACCATGACCCAGATCATCAGCGTAACCCAGGCTGTTGTAATTTGCCAGAAGAGTGAACACAAATATGTTTGTGCTAACTGCCTGCTAGCCTGCAAATAGCCCATGTTGTGTGCAGGTGGGACTTAGAGCCAAATAGATTTAGGCATTTGGAAGAAGTTTCCCAACCCAAGAAGCTTGCCCTTTCCAAACTATGACATAAGCCAAGGACTTAAAGGACCTATGTTGGACCCCCTTTTTAGTAGCGTCCTCTCCCTTGAGACAGTCCCCTGCCAGGTATTTCAGTACCCCTCATGATGCTCCTGGATGGCAAGGTCCTTCCATACTTTCCCTGTGACATGCCATAAGCTTTCGTCCTCATCTTTCATCAAAATGATTGCTTATCGGGCACAATCCATCAAGGAATGGTAAAATCAGTGGGCAAAAGTTTGAGGGGAAACAGCATATTTGCATATTCTGGGAGTATGAACCCACTAGATATGTAGTAGTTACAAGTGGAAAAATAATGAATTTACTATCAGAGGATGATGATCTTGCAGACACCACCTTAACCAAGTGATCAAGGCACACTGACATCATGTACCCCCTGACATGATGCACTGAGAAGGGCACAATGTCACCTTTGTGGAATTTTTGCAAAAAAATGCATAACAATCTACCCAGGAGAAAACATCAGACACACCCCAAATGAGAGATATTCTGCAAAATAACTGGCCAAGTCTCATCAAAAGTATCAAAGTCATGAAAGACAGGGACAGAATAAGGAACCATCACCGGTTGAAGGAGATGGAGACACGATAATTAAATGTGATATGGGATCTTGAATTGGACTGTGGGACAGAAAAAGAATATTAGGAATAAAGTTGATAAAATTCAAATAAAGACCAGAATAGTTATAATAGTAATGTACCAATATTAATTTCCTTTGTATTATGGCTATATAAGTTATTAAGATTAAAGGAAGCTGAGTGAAGAGTAGGCAATTATTATACTAGTTTTATAACTTTTCTGGAAGTCTAAATTTATTTCAAAATAAAAAAAATTAAAAATGCGAACAAAACAAAACCCAAATACTTAGCTATCTTTTGCCTCACTCAGAGTCCCATATCACTCCTCTACTCAAAACTCCCTGTTTCCCATCACTTGTCAAATGAAGCCCAGATTCCTCACATGACATACAAGGCTCTTTGCAATCTGGCCCCTAGCCACCTGTCTAAGCTTATCTCCTGTCAGTCCCTACAACTCCAGCTAAACCACATGACTAAAAGTACCAGCGTCTTACCTCAGTGCCTTCAAGAGAGCTGTTCATAGTCCCTCGAATGCCCTTGCCTTCTCCCTACTTTGCCTCATCCAATTTTGTCACCTCCTCTGGAAAGCCTTCTCTGACCTCTTCAGTGTGGTCCAGGTGCTCCCTGTGTGCTTACCTGTGTGGAATATCTGCTAGAATGCTTATATTCTTGGTCCTTGTTTAGTTCCTCCATTGAACTATAAGCTCCTTAAAGGCAAGAATTATGCTGGACTTAAGTGGAGAGGTAACCCATTCAGCTCAATGGTGTTCTGGTAAAAGGATAAAGACTCCATTTACCAGAGAGTGGATGAGAGCAGTCACACTCCAAGGGATTGGTTCACATGGAATCTATTACACTGAGAGCAGGGCACTGCAATGGAGAAAACATTACTAGCATAGGCCAGCCTGGGTTAAAGAAGCAGAAGTGCAATGTCACAAATTGCTGAGAAATCAGAGGCAACAACCTCCCCTTCCTTCATGGAGGCAAGGGGATGCTTACTATATGGTATGAAGCAGCACTGTTGGAGTATTACAACCAATGTGGGGTTGGGAAGGGCACATTGGTGGGGCAAGCAAGGTTTGGTGCCTGTTGGAGTTGGGGCTGTGGCAAGGGGGTTAGGGATTAAGAAATGAGCTGAGGAGACAGGGCATAGATTTTATCCTGTGTGTTATGAGAAGTCATGAAAGGATTTTAGGCAAGAAAGTGACATGGCCAAATTCATGTTTTAAGAGTGTTTTGCAGAAGGCTAGGCTGGAAGCAGAGAGAACAGTTTGAGGTCCAGTGTGAGTTGCTGAGGACACTGAAGGCTAACTATTTTCTCCTACTTCCTGGGAGTTTTCACTCTTTGTCAGTCTGCTTGATCTGGACTTCTCAGTCACTAATGGGTTTGGGGTCTGAATAGGGAGTTTTAGAACTCCCGGTTGAAGTCTGAGGCATTTGGAAGTGGGACAATGTAGTAGATTGAGACTGCCTGGGGTCAAATTCAAATTCTGTCAGTTGCTAGCCATGTGACTTTCTCTGTTTCTCATTTTCACCTTCTGTGAAATAAAAATAAGTATTCCTATCTCATCTGTTTGTAGTGAGAATCTAATGGAAGAATGCATTCAAAGTCGTTGGTCCATAGTCTGATACATAGTAAATGTTCCACTGAAAGTGGAGTTCAAGGACAAGCAGTTAGGAGGATCTAGATGAGGTCTTGAACGATTTATTGGAGTTCATAATCTTCTTTCCTAGGGGCCAGGCAGGGCTCACAGGTGGATCTGGGCTGGGCCTGGGCCTTCAGGGAGGGCTAAGTGGGTCTACTGTGGGGACTAGAAAGTCTAGACAATTCGGGGGTGGCTGAAGGGAGCCAGATCATTGGAGATGTAGCGTTAGAATTGACATCAGATAGGCCACATCTAAAACCTAAAACCTAAAAGCAGGATTAAGCTATGCCTAAGTGATACTACTAGCCCAACTGATTAATTTCTTGTCCCCACCTCAATTGACTAATACTTCGTTTGCTCAGAGATAATTTATATTCAAGCCACTTAAGGAGAAAGCAAAGGAGATGGGCTTTCTGTGATTTTTTTCGCCCTGGTAAACCTCTTTCTTTGCTAAAACTCAATGATCTTTGTCAAATCTTGGCGCTCTTTCTATGATTTATAAAACTTTCTCTTCTTACTTCTGGACAGAAATCATAGACAGACTTAAGAAGCCTCCTCCTGTGTACAGACCTGTGGTTCCTCCTGAGTATGCCCCTCCAGAATATCTCCAGCTGATGAAGCAGTGCTGGGCTGAAGCTTCAGAACAGCGACCAACTTTTGATGAAATATTTAATCAGGTAAGGACTCTGTGAATCTCAAGACTGCCCAGAAGGCATCCTAAAGCCAGCCTACCAAAAATGAACTCCTTGGGTTCTCATCATATTGTAAAAGGAAACTCTTGCAAGAGAGAAAAAAATCACTCCTCTTGGAGAGGAAGCATTGGGGTAGCTACTTGGAGGCCTTTGATACTGGAGCACCCCCCAGCACATCCTCCAGGTGTACAATGGTTGATTTGAATGTGCTTCTGTATATGAACCTCTATTTCAGACCATTCACAATCTGACCTAACCAACCTTTCAGAAATGGAATTGAACCACTGGGCACTTGCAAGGCAATGGCATTGAGACTTAAAAGATGGGTATCATAGAATAGGCACAGGTCCTCATAGGGCCATGTTTGCTTTGGAGATCCCAGAGAACTCTGCTGAGTATACCACTGAAGTGATGCCAGGTGGTTTGGGGAGTGAGGAAAGACATAGGGTCTTTTTTAAAAATATATTTTATTTATTTATTTGGGAGTGAGAGAGAGAGATCATGAGAGGGGAGAGGATCAGAGGGAGAAGCAGACTCCCCACGGAGCTGGGAGCCCAATGCGGGACTCCATCCAGGGAATCCAGGATCATGACCTGAGCTGAAGGCAGTCGTTTAACCAACTGAGCCACCCAGCTGTCCCAAGACACAGGGTCTTTGAAAGGATACTTGTGACAGAAAAACGTGCAAATGGGGAGTACAAAAGCAGGGAGATTTTTTTAGGTTCCTAGGGAACTACTTGAGGCAATAATGTGCAAAAAATGGTAAACTCCTTAAGATACTGAATTTCTAAAGAGGCTGATTCTTTCCCTAGAGTTGGGGATCGAAAGGGGAAAATGAGGAAATGACAGAGAGAGCCCTGCCAAAGGGAGCTAGGGTGCTTTTCTTATGTTGGAACATGCAGTTTAGGACTTTGTTGAAACTACAGGATACCAAAACTGAGGGTACTCTCTGTAAGTGCTGTGTCAGCTCTGATGGAGAGGCTTTCGAGCCTGGCTAGAGTACAGCACTGAGATGTTTGTGAGTGGCAGGTATCTGAGGCAGAAAAAAGAAAGAGTTGGATTGAAAGCCTGAGGGGCCCTGCATATGAAGTCATCCATGTCCCCAGCTAACAATGCCTCCATTAGGCTGGCTGGGTCTCTTGAGGACACTCAAACAGGTATTCAATAGTATGGAAAAGGCAAAGGACCATGAAGGTCACATTTCTGAAAACCTACCATGAGGCAAGAGAAAAAGTATTTGTCCTTGTGTTGATACTAGAGATGTTATTTCAGAAGGCAGAAGAGAAGCAGGTGATAGATGGAAGGAGTGCACATCATACAGCTTTCAAACAGACATTGGTGGGGCTGCCTTCACTGAAATGCTTTGGTGGAAGTTCAGATTGTCTGAAAGACCAGGATTGCCTGCCAACTCCCTGCAGCTAATAAAACTTAAATGGGCAGAGGAGGAGAAGGAGGCTCCCTGGGTTAGGCAACAGGGTAGCCTTAAACATCTGAGCAGGCTACTGAGATTACCTGCAGGACCTTGGTAGACATTGTAGATGTGGACCAGACTCAGAAAGAAACTCCTGGTATCAGCCTTGGGGGACTGAGTGCTAAAGGGAGCATGTGTGGCCCAGCTGTGTGAGAAGGTTCATTGGGACAGATTCCTAGATGTCTGCTCAGCAAAACTACCACCAGTCTTTTTATTGTAAACACAGCCTTGTGCATGCTGAACACATCAGTAAGGAGGGGCTACCCACTCATGATTCCAATGCTATGCCAAGCTCCCTATCTCTATAGATGGACAGGGCCTCAGGAAGGCCCATTAAAAATCTGGCATGCACTTATTTCGCTCAGCATAATACCCTCCAGTTCCATCCATGTCATTGCGAATGGCAAGATTTCGTTTCTTTTGATAGCTGCATAATATTCCATTGTATATATATACCACATCTTCTTTATCCATTCATCTGT
>LNAC01001801.1:23346-58643 GCA_002007465.1 Ailurus styani
AATGAAACAAGATGGGATGGGGAAGGAGACAAACCATAAGAGACTTCTAATCTCATAAAACAAACTGAGGGTTACTGGGGGGTGGGAGGGTAGGGATAGGGTGGATGGGTTATGGACATTGGGGAGGGTTTGTGCTTTGGTGAATGCTGTGAAAGATGTAAGCCTGATGATTCACAGACCTGTACCCCTTGGGCAAATAATAAAAATAAAATTAAAAAAAAATTAAAAAAAAATCTGGCATGCAGCCACCTCTAAAGGATCAGGGCATAGAGTGGGGCAAAACCAGTTGAATTTCTACATGACTCTGACTGACATGAAGGGTAGGTGCTAGGGCACATAATTATTCCTGGACCTTCATGGTAAGATGGTAAGAAATTGGGGTATATCTTACCATGTAGATCTTGGGTCATATTTAAGAGGTCAAGGAACCATTCACTGTGCAAGAACTGATAACATAGTGGCATTAGAAGTCAGGATGACTTATTAGGTTGATTACTCAGAAGGGTAAAACAGATTTCCTGCCCTCTCTCCCCTTATCCCACTCAGAAATGGCCTGGGGTCAAGACCAGATCCTATTGCCTTTGAAGTAGCTACTACTGGTGTGACAGCATCTGAGAGCTGGAGAATCCCTACCGAGAACACCTTTGCTCAGACTTCAAAGAGCCAGAAGTGTAGGGGGAACAGCTACTCGGGGAAAAAGAGCCCTGTGAGTAGGCCAGGGCAACAGCGAGGTTGAGTGGTGACTTTTCCTATTTATACCTCAGTCTACTTCTTGTGCCCTGGCATTTTAGAGGAAGGGATTTGTAATAAGGGGTCCTACCCCATCATCTCTGAATTTGGAGAGTAAAAATTCCCCTGGCTCCTTTTTTGGTTTTACTTCCAGTTTAAAACTTTCAATAAAGGGAAGAAGACCAATATCATTGACTCCATGCTTCGGATGTTGGAGCAATATTCTAGCAACTTGGAAGATTTGATCCGAGAAAGGACTGAAGAGCTGGAAATTGAAAAACAGAAAACGGAAAAGCTTCTAACACAGATGCTACCACCGTATGTGTGAACACCTGAGGAGTGCGAATCCTTGTAACAGTGTGTTCTATTAGAAATGGAAAGAAAAAATTACCCATCAACTAACTGCTCCTTCCCCCTATCCTGCACCCTCTCTATTCCCAGTAGGCTTGAGTCACACCTTCAAATCAAAGATGAATTGGAAACCAAGGGAATAGAGCACACCTTCCTAATTTCCCACTGCCTGTGGAGCATGCTGGTCATTTAAGTTTTTGGTGCTTCAGTTTTTCTATGTGTCACTTCATGACTTTGTCTGGAAGCTGACCAATTAAAAGGAGTCAGTTCTTTGAGGTCCTAGGGGAGAGTAGTAGAGTTGTTTTTCTAGGTTTTTCCTTCCTTAGTTCAAAGCCTTACCTGGTGATCCTCTTTCCAAAATTTCCAAGGCACCTGATCATGTTGTAACATGATCTTCTAGGAGATAACTGGGGAAACTGGTCTCATGTAAAGCAACCACCTGGGATCATTCCCTGAGTGAAGGGACAGCTGAGGAAGAAGGATAGCTGAAAAAGCTCCACAAAAACACAGACCAGGGCCGTCTGTTCAGTGCTGTATTCCAGCATCTGGCACAGTGCCTGGCACATCATAAGCAGTCAAAGTATATTTATAGACAAAATTAAGGAATTAACGTTTTCATCCAGATGACATCTTCCTCCTCATTTACTTGGCAGTGATTTTTGGAGAAATTGTGTTCTTGCAGATGTATGTGTGGCATGCTAGGAGGCCCGTGTCCTCTGAAGAATGGTCGTGTCTGCTTTTCAGATCAGTTGCTGAATCCCTCAAAAAGGGCTGCACGGTTGAACCTGAGGGCTTTGACTTGGTCACCCTGTACTTCAGTGACATTGTGGGCTTCACCACCATCTCAGCCATGAGTGAGCCTATTGAGGTGGTGGATCTTCTCAATGACCTGTACACACTCTTTGATGCCATCATTGGCAGTCATGATGTCTACAAGGTAAGTTACTGAGCAGAGAAGTGTATTCTAGAGAGAAATTTTTATATGAGGCTCATAATCTCAAAATTAGAAGGTAGAATTTTACTGAATGTTGTTATATAGGAAGTAAAATTTATTTGTGTATTTATGTATTTATTTTAGTTTCAGATGTAGAGTTCAGTGATTCATCAGTTGTGTATAACACCCAGTGCTCATTACATCACATGTCCTCCTTAATCTCCATTATTCACTTACCCCATTCCCCCACCAACTTCCCCTCCAGCAATCCTCAGTATCTCTCCTATAGTTAAGAGTCTCTCATGGTTTGTCTCCATCTCTGGTTAAGGAGATAAAATTTAAATAGTATGCCACCTCCATTGGTATCTTATTAGAAATGAAGGCCAGGCAGAATGCAAACAATTTCACACTTTACAAAATAATGTATGAACCGAGCAAGAGATTGCCAGTCAGATTTCTCTTGAGCTGTTTTCTAGAACTGATACTAAGAGGTTGGAGCCAAAAGGGTTATTGTACTTCAGTGGCTAAGTAACCACAGTGTAGGCAATATCATGCTAGGTACTGAAGGGGGGACAGAAGAAGCATTGGTGCTTTGCCAGTACTTGGTGACTGCTACAGAGTTCATCTTGGTAAAACTCGTGTAGATCTAACACATGCTGTTAAAATTTGGTTTGCTCCCTTAAGTACTGTTTTTATACAGGAGGGAACTCTGGCATCACATAGGTCAAAGAACTATTAGACTGGAGGCTCTTTGGAATTGCAACAGGGTAACCAAGAGCCCACCTTGTGGTCTGGATGTCTACAGAAGTCATTAACCGTGAGGTTGCAACCCCCTGCCCCCACATTCCTCCCACCCCTCCAGCTGCCAATTTCCACTCTTACTATCCAAGGTTGCAGAAGATATGAGCAGGGAATGGATGACTACATTCACTCCTTTGGAAGCCATGCTTCCTTACCCTTGATTTTTATGTATTGTCTTATCTCTAGGCAGAAAATGACTAAAAATCTTATAGCTGTGCAAGGCCATTTCCACGTTGTCCGCAACATGGATACTTGTCTTATTGATGGAGAAACATGCCCCAGGCATCCCAAACTTTAGACAGCTCCTCTGTCCCAGGACCCAAGGTAGAGCTGGGGAATGAGTACCTCCATTCATTGGATCCTTCACAGTAGTCTGAAATGTTCCAACTCTCAAATCACACACAGGGCAGTGTGTTTATCTCAGATTAGACAGGGCCTTTTCAGGTCAGGTAGAGAGCCTCAGGGCTAGGCCGAGCCACCTAAATAGGGCTCAGAAATAGACATCATACCTGTCAATCAGCTGGAGCTGCAAATTAATCAAGAAGCACATATGGAAACCACAGTGGAGGAAAAATCCATGGAATCAGACTACCTGTCTTAACTTGTTGAACTCAAGCAGCCTGAAGAGAAAAACAAATCACCGAAAGCTAATTCAGTTGAAACTAAAATCAAAGATGATTTAGCGTGGGCAGTAACACAGCCACTAGTTTAATCAATGCAGCTGATACTGTTCAGACAATTGTTGGAAGTCTTAGGGATGAGGCCATAAGATATTTTGGTACTTCATGGCTACAGTAGGGAATTCATGGGCAGTTTCCAGGATAGAGCAGGGCTCTCCAAATCCAAAAATGAAATCTAATTTTTCAGTCCTGTTTATTAAAAACAACAGGGCAAAGGAAATAAAATTGAACCAGCAGTGAGTCACCAAACCCGTTTGTGTTTTCATTTTCTTTACCTGTAAAATTGGAATCACCTCCCCGGGGCTTGATAATCTGAAACGGAAGTGAGAAGGTTACTGCAGAATTACAAAGCTGGTGATTTGTTTTCAGTTTCTGTTCCCCTGCCACCACCCAATCTCAACCAGCCCCCTTTCTATACCTCCTCTGCCCTTTCTGTGTCCTCCTGCTGGCTCATTCTCCCCCACAGCCCCCCACAGTGGTCTCTCACCAAGACTAGGCAGTGCCTATGCTCCCTGCCCTTCTAATCTCCTCATCCATGTCTGTGGAGACTCCTGAGTGAGTGACCCATTTCAGGGAAGAGTCAACCACTATTCTTTGATAATGGTCAGCCAGTGAGTCTCTCCCTCCCATGTAACATTTGCATTGTACCTGTTGCCTTCCTCTGTGCAGGCTGGCATGCTTATTTGAGGACAGGGATCCTTTTCTCCAATTGCACCAGGAAAGGGAGGCCCTGGCTGGAAGCATGGTGAGGTACAAAGTCTCATGGGTTCAAAATATCATTGTTACTGGCTATATAGAAAGTCATGATGAGAGGCCTATGACTGATTACTAAACTTTCTCTGGAGCTGAGTCGTAGCCACCATCCCAAGGCTTGTGTTAAGACATATTAGTTTGGTGAGGATAATGATGATTATGATAGCTTGCACTTATCCACCAGGCAGGTTTTAAGTGCTTTGGCATATATTAAGTTATTTAGTCCTTAGAAAACTCTATAAGGCAGGTAGTCTCATTATCCCTGTTTTACAAATAAGGATATTAAAGCACAGAGAAGTTAAGTGACTTAGCAAGGCCACACAGTTTGTAAATGGTGCATCTGGGATTCTGACCAAGGCAGTGTGACTTCAGAGTTTGTGGTCTTAACTATTGCACTTCTGAGCACAGTTCTCTATAAGAACATGGATTTTAACTGGATGCAAACTTGTCCTAGCAGAGTCTGACTATCACATTTCATGAAAGTCCTAGTTTACTTATCTTTTGGATTTACTTGAAAAGCTTCAACTTACTAGCCACCTAAAAGAGTGAGCACAGTTCTTTTGGGAAGATGAGGAACACATATTTGCATTTCCATGCAGGTGTCCAGCTCAAAGCACCTGAGGGTGGGTTCTGGTGCCCCTTTGACAAGGGGCACTAGGAGAGGAGGGGGTAGCTGGTGGAGAAAAGACTCAGTTCTCATACCCAAGGGACTACAAAACTAACTTCATCATATTAACAATGCAAAGCAGAAGGAACAGTCTCTTCCACCTCCTTCCCTTTCTCTATACTTGCCTTAAGGCTGCTAGCTCATTTACCTGAAATCTTCTAGAGAAATGCTTGTTAGAGGAGTGCCAGATGTACCTTCTCCTAGAGTGCTCTTCCATGAAGCTCTCCCATGAATATCCATGGATATTCCTAGAAATGTCCCCTTTTCCTTCTTCCAGGAATTACTTGGGGCCTAATAGTTCTCTAGGGCCAGCCAAGAAACTCCAAAGTAGCTTGTTTCAGAATCTATAGGTATGGGACCTAGACATCAATTTTTTTTTCATAAAGCTCCTTAAATGATTCTAATATGTAGCCAGACCTTGAATCTCTGACAGTCTCTCCCCATCTTCCACACTTGACAAGAAATAAGCCTCCCTCATATCCCTTAAACTCTGCGAAACGCACACGCATGCGCGTGCGCGTGCGCACGCGCACACACACACACACACACACACACACACACACACACACACACACACACACACACACACACACACACACACACACGTTATTTGCCTGCTAATTCTATTTCCCCTGATTCCCAGGTAGAGACCATTGGAGATGCTTACATGGTGGCCTCAGGCCTCCCAAAGAGGAATGGCAGTCGGCATGCAGCTGAGATTGCAAACATGTCCCTAGATATCCTGAGCTCCGTGGGGACCTTTAAGATGAAACACATGCCGGAGGTGCCAGTCCGGATTCGAATAGGCCTGCATTCAGGTAACAACAGCCAGCTAAAGGAAGAAAAGACATTCCCATGAGCCTCAAGAGAAGATTAGAAAAGGTCAGAGAGGGTAGTTCTCTCCTGATTCCTGGCAGCTGGATTATCCAGGTGTCTAGTGGTGCCTAATTTCTTTATGCCTTCCCAAGTTTTACTCTCTTCCCAGCACCTGCACTACCCCCAGTGGGCAGAAGTCCTTGTTCTAGGTACCAAACCCTTTCAATCTACCTTTCTTGTTAGAGCTAACATTTCCTAAGTGCCTCAGGGGAAGACTAGAAAAAGGGTAGAGCACTCCCTGATTACTTTATGCCTAAAACTTCCCTCAACTGACTTTTACGAGAATGCTTTTTCTCCATTTCATTCACTGGCTCTCTTAGCAACTCCTGCTCTCTCACTGTGGCTGCTCCCCCACTTTCTGCAAAGCTCAGAGTTGTGGTCTCCTTGCTCTCTGCACATCTTGATTTTTTGTTTCTCAACCCACTCCAACCTGGCTTTCATTTTCTACCATTGTCTGATAATCTCTTCTGTCTCAGTCTATCCCTTAAATATTGATATTCCCCAAAGTTCTGTCTTTCATCCTCTTTTTTTCTCCCCTTACATACTTTTCTCTCATTCATGTCTATGGTTTAACTACCACTTGTATGCTGATGACTTCCAGGCCTGCTTCTTTTTTTTTTAAGGTTTTATTTATTTATTTGACAGAAAGCATGAGAGAGCACAAGCAGGAGGAGTGGCAGAGGGAGAGGGAGAAGCAGACTCCCCGATGAGCAGGGAGCCTGATGTGGGACTCAACCCCAGGACCCTGAGATCATGACCTGAACTGAAGGCAGTCGCTTAACCAACTGAGCCACCCAGGCATCTCTCCAGCCCCACTTCTGTATATGTCTTCTCCCTTAAGCTTCAGCCTTGTATATCAAACTTCCTGCTGAAATTTCCACCTGAATGTTCACCCAGGCGCCCCTATATCTTACTCATGTTTGCATCTTGAATGCTTATGTTCAGTATTTTTCTTTGAAAGAAAACCCCCATCTCTCATTTGTGTTTCAGTTCCACATCTCCACCCTCCTCAGCACATCTCTTCTTAGATGATTCACCATTATTTTGAATTCAACATGTCTAATAGTTGGTTGTCAGACAGCCAACAAGTCTGTTGGTTCTCCTTTCATAATGTCTCTCTTTCATCTCCCCTTTCTGCCCACCCCCTCCCCATCATCTCCTCCTTCCCAGTACTCACAAACTCACAACCTTGTGCTTGCATTACAACAACAGCCACTTAACAGGTTTCCCTGATTTTACTTTGTCCCCTTTCAATGCATTCTATACACTGATCTGAGAAGAAAAAAGGAAAAATCGTTTTGCCATGTATTTCCCTGCTCAAAATTCTCTAGTGGTTCAAGGTCTTCCATCTTGTACAGCCCAATATTCAATCTTGTCTCCAGTTTTTCCTGAGCCCCTGAACTAGGCAGACTGCTTTCTCTGAGAGCTTCCCAAAATTCCATGGTCAATCCAAACCACAAATATTTGATTCTTGTCCCTTTTATCCTACTCAAATCTTACCCACCCATCACAAATCAAATAAAATCCTGTCTTCTCCTTTCTTGACTGAACCAGATCCTATTAAGTACCCCCTCCCATTTATCTTACTTCAACCACACATTGTTTTGGGTTGTTGCTTACTTGCTTCCTGTTTAGTAGTTTTTTCTCTTTAATTAGACTCTAAACTCCTAAAGAACTGAGATCAAGTGTTGTATTTCTTTTTTATTCTCCTTGGGGCCTAGCTCAATGTCCAATGAATGCATATGAATATGGGAAGAAATGAATTAAAATGAAAAACATAAATTTTGTAGGTCTTATTTATTTTTGTTCTTACAAATTAAAGAAAAAACTTTTGAAGCAAAAACAATTACTTTCTCTAACTCAGGAAATAGCAAAAAGATAATGCTGAACAATTTCAAATAGAAAGAGAGCAGAGGCCAGAAAAGTAAAGGTGGAGAACTTTTTAAATACTCCTGAATTAGGTTTTCAGTATGGTTGTTGAAGATTTTTTTCAAGTTATGTTCATTGTCTGAACACCTAACATGGCCAGAGTGAAATGTGAGAACAAAACACATTCTAAGGGCAAATAGAATATATTCTTGGATTTTCTATATGTGCTGTTTGTCCATGCCCCTAACACAAATGATTGGAAGTCGATTCTACTTCTTTTCAGATTTTCCAATTGTCTTAGCAATAATTCTCCTGGGAAATAAATAGCCCCATGAGATCCCTCCTTATGACCCTAAGACATAAGAAAGTGTCACATTTTTTAACTGCAACAAACATGCTTGGATCCTGAGTCCCTGTCCAGGCCGTTCTGGTTTGGCTTTTATACTTACCTGTCCCTGTTGACAGATATAAGTATTTTGGGTGTAACTGTGACTTGGAACGAGAGTATAAATCAGGTTAGTCATGTCCCCATCATTATCAACTTGCTTTCTTGTAGGATAAAGAGTTTATTACTCACTGCAGCACTTCCTTCAGATTCCCAGAGCTATTTGGTGGCAACTTTGTTCTTTTATGCAGCTACATTCCTTCCCCTTGGCAGTGTTCCTCTATTAACATTGAATGTATACCTATTGACTATAATCCCAACTGACTGGTACTTTACAGGGCCGGTTGTTGCTGGAGTGGTGGGCCTCACCATGCCCAGATACTGCCTGTTTGGAGACACCGTGAACACAGCTTCTCGGATGGAATCAACAGGGTTACGTGAGTATCTAAGTGTTGGGATGGGATGGTAACTCCTACTGTTGGAAAAGTGATTATTTTTCAAGAGGGGGAAGGAGAGCAGGATACCTGATGTTTTAATGGTTTTTTTTTTAAAGAAATAAAAGATAATTTGAGAAGATTAAGATTTTACACACATATTTCCTGGTTTCTAATGGCAAGCCAGTAGGGGGTGATGTTGGATTAAATATGTACCTTTCTTGTTCTAGAAATCAAACTAGCTAAGTGACACTGAAACAGTTAGTCAATTTGATCGAAACAACTAAAAATATCCTTTGGGTAAAGAAAAAAATTGGCCAGCCTGGTGGGTTCCAGGGAGTCACGTTGAAAAAAGAAAAAGTAAGGGACTGGCATTTTTAGTTTTTCAACTAGTTTGTGGAGACACACCCAGAATCAGCTGCCTCCCACCTGACCGCTGTTTGCTGCTGTGGGCCTCTTTCTGAACTAGTTAGGATCCTAGGAGTTCTGGTTTTATCAAATAGCCCCCTTGAATTTGGCTAGCAATAATCCCTCAACTTAAGGAGCTTGGAAGTCTGAAATAATTAATTCCAATTTGCCTGTATATAAAATCTTTAGTTTTTATCAGAACGGGCATGGTGTCAAAGATTCCATCTCTTTCCTTCCTTCTTTGAGAATAAAACTGTACAAATCTTTATGCCATCTGTCTGTTGCCAGCACCTCTTTTTTGGTTATTTACTGCCACTACTAAGGCAAAGTCAGAATCACATGCCTTGCCCTTTATCAGGGTGGAGCAAAGCAATTTGTTTATGCTAATATGGGAAAGCATAGAAAACAATAATAGGTTCTACATACAGCTTTCATGGGTTTTCTATTTAAAAACACTCAAGCTCTTAGCAGCCCTGGCTTTGGCAGCTACTAGGCAAGACGAGCTCTTTCCAAACTCCGGCAGTATACTCAAACTACTCCCTGATGATATGGTGGCCTATATCACAGTGGGTGGTGCCCTGTCTGACCCCACTCCTCATCACTCATGTGCAGAAACAGGCTTGCACAATGGGTTCAGTCTTAGTCAATCTAGCCTGTGCGGCCATGATTAAGGAGGCAGCCGGAACTTAGAAGCTGTTGTCAGAATAAATTTTCTGACATCTGGGAAAGTCTTCAAACTCCACAGACATGGCAGAAGCCATGGAAGTAGTCATCCAGGAACTGCTGCATGCATATGACTTTGCTCTTGAAGTGCAACCCAAGATGAAGTGAAATTGATCATGGAACCACAATGCAGATTTGGCACAGCACTCTGGACTGATGTAAGCTTGTTTCATATTGGAAATACAGGGCTGAGAGCAGAAATTGAATTTTCAGATTTAGGCAGCACCTTGTCCAGTGATCAGCTAGGAAGAAGAAAATGGAGTGAATCATGCACAGCAGGTGTTTATTAAGCAGTGACTGTGCAAGGAAGGCATTGTGAGGGATACAAAGAAGCAGACATATGTGGTCTCAGCACTAAAGGAGCTGGTTAGTATGCTTTTCTGGAAACTAATGACTGTGACCAGAATAGGGCATTAAGCTCCACACCTGACTGAAGGTTTGTAAAGAGATAGGCTCATGTTGGATATGAGACCAGGACATGTCAGAGGTCCATTAAAAATTAATTTCATCAATATCACCCTTATACCCAGTTGAATTCACTGATTCTGGAGAGGAAGTAACTAGTGACCTAGTCCTGGAGTGATTTTCCTTGCAAAACACCTGGGTGCTTGTTGGAATAAGCTCTCTCTCTCTTTTGACCTGTGTGTTCCCCACAAGTAGGATTACGACTCACGACCATATCCTAGTGGAATGGTATACATGGGGCTGGAAAGGGGCACCTAGATGAGCATGCGGCTTTTAGGGACCCTTTTTGAGCTGAAGTTTAGGGTGACCATGACTTAGTGAGGAAGACAAACAACAGTATTGAGCTGGAAGGAAAGTTATTATGTTATTATGTGAAAGTTATTATGAGAACACATAGCAGAAATTTCTTACAGTTCTTTCCAGCCATGCCCTCCTACTTTGATTGTTCTCAGCTTCTAAAATAATTATTTTCTCAAGTGTGGGTGGGAATAAGTCTTGGACTCTTATATAAGGCTCAACTTGAGCAGGTCTTACTTCATCGGATAACACTTTTCAAGAAAGTCAAGGATTCTACCTGAGTTAATAATAAATGATTGCTATTCACCAAAGAATTACACTTAGTTGCTACATAAAATTTTTAGTCGTAGTTTTCCATGTAATACTCTTATCACAGGTTGGGCTCATTTGGAAAATAATACATTCGTTTCTGTATACATCTAGTTGCATCTACCCACAGGAAAGCTATAAATGTACAATTGTCACAGAATGTTGACCCAGGTCTTGGGACTTTTTTTTTATTGATATTCTATTTTAAGTGAAGTGATATTAGAAGATAGTTGTTTGGATGTGTATGTAAAAAGACACCCTGTAATCTCTTAAGTACGGTATGTAGACCTTGGGAGTTCTGCTTTAGCAGCAGCCCGTGGAAGAAGCTGCTGACACCTAACATGCCTCTGAGGAGGTCACATGTCCGCTGAGAGCACAGTAGTGGTAGCTGGATTCTCAGTCACAACCCTCAGATTAAATTAACACCTTTCTATTGCATGGCCTTTCATCTGAGATAGTGTCTAGGAGTCTGATAGGGGCTATAGTTAACAACTTATTTGGGCCTGGTGAGGAAGGCCACCACTCCCAGTTCCTCCTCCTGTGAAACCCTAACTGAAGTTCTCTCTCAGGGACGTTTCTTAGGGTCTCGTTCATTTAGGAGTGGGGGCATCTATTGCATTAATATTTTCTTATTGATTTTACCTGGAAGGATCCAAAGTCATGTCTGTCTTTCTTTTACAGCTTACCGCATTCATGTCAGTCATAGCACCGTGACAATTCTTCGAGCACTGAGTGAGGGCTATGAAGTGGAGCTTCGAGGAAAGACAGAACTCAGGGTATAATGTTCTTCTTTTTTTTTTTAATCAAACCACTTGGACACACCTGCTTCTGGAGAGGTCATGGTCTGCTGAAAGAGTTTACCTGGATGTCTGAGACTTAGAGCTATAATTTGGGCAGAATTTCCAGCTCTATTTGTGGTTCCCAGGAGATTGTTCCTTTTTGCTTCAGTTTTCTTCTCTTTAAAATATGGCCATGGTGAGGAGGATTGTTAGAACTCCTGGATTTTTCAGACTATGAGCTACATCTTTCTCTCTTAAAGGATTGCCCAGAATTTGCATTTTCAGTGAACTCCACTATTATTTATATTTTCTAACTTCCATTTTATTTACTCTTTGGCAGTTCCAGACATGATTCAATAAAGTATTAGTGAGTTTGGGTTTTCTATTTGCCTGCTCAGTGGCCACGTTTCTAATTTTTCATGCACACCATTGACCCCCTCCCATTTACAGAGAGGCTTTATGTCTTCCCTGAAGGACCAGGAGGAATAAAGTCAGTTCCTGTGAAAGACAAACATTTTGTAGCACCTCTTCTCTTTGTTAGGACTATCCCTTGATCTGGAATTCAGGATTAGAATAATTTTACCTTTTCTTTCTTTCTTTTTTGCCATCTCCACTGGATTATTTTCATCTTCCTCTGGATAGCCCCAGAGCCCCCAGCTTCCCCATTTGTAAGAGGCCCTAGAGAGCTGATCATCTAACTTCTTCATTTTTAGATGAAGAACCAAAGTCCAGAGAGGTGAAATAACTTGATCAGGGTCACACAGCCAATTGATGACAGAATCAGGCCCAAACCCAGGAAGTCTGACTTCCCACTCAGTACCCTTTCAATGGTAGCATTGTGCATGAAAATTATTTTCTCAGTGATTATACTGGGGCAAAGCAAAACCCAGGTGCTGAGTAATGCACAATTTGTTTCTGTCACTGACAAGACTTCTTCCAATGGTGGCAACTTACATGTAAAAGGATTTCAGAAGTTAAAGTTTGGAAGGCTTGGTTCTGATTAATCAGTTCCTTTTCTGGTTAGTTCTGGTTTGTCTCTTCCAATAGATCCTAATATCTTCTAGAAGATGGGATGAATCATTTATGAGGGGACAGAGGTTCCTTTCTCACCTCTGCAGAGAACTCAGTGAGATGATAGGAGTGGCAACATTACTTGAACAGTAAATCACATCACTCAAGGCTTTTGTGATCCCTCTATATATTGACATTTCTTATCAGAGGAAGACAAAGGCAGTTTTCTTTCCCAGGGCACTTTCTTCTCTGGATTGCTGGGCACAGATTCCGTCATTTAAAAGTGGTAGAGGTGACACTTTTGAAATTGAAAAGGAAAAATATGCTCCCACCCCCATGGTTTTTATTGCCCCCAAATTCCAGTTAGGAAGAATCATATCTTTGGGTGTTTTGAGTACAAAAGCAGGACTACTTCAAAAGGGCCCTTTGATGGGCGCCTGGGTGGCTCAGTGGGTTAAAGCCTCTGCCTTCAGCTCAGGTCATGATCTCAGGGTCTTGGGATCAAGGCCCGCATCAGGCTCTCTGCTCAGCAGGGAGCCTGCTTCCTCCTCTCTCTCTGCCTACTTGTAATCTCTGTCAAATAAATAAAAAAAATAAGGGCCCTTTGCAGCTTCACAGTTTCCCTTACCCCAGGGAATTTGGGATCCTGTTACAGCAAGTTGGAGGAAGAGGCAGGAAGAGGCTTCCCCTAAGGGTCACCTTAGGCCTTGCTTATTGAGGTGGTAGAGTCTTCCTGATCAAAAGGGTGATACTGAGAGAGAAGAGAAAGGGCCCCAGGAGAGAGGAAGGGGCAATGGGAAGAAGAGAATAGGAAATCCCAAAGAAGGAAGGGAGAAAATGAGAGATCCTTTCTGCCTCTGTACCCCTGCCCCTGACCAGAGGTAGGTATTGGACATTACATAGTAGGGAGTAGGGGACAGGAGATTCCTTGTTACTTGGAAACATGCAGTATATCCCAATAAGACCATATCACCAGCACATTTCAGAAATTATGATTCAACCTTTCCATTCCTCATTCACTCTGTGTTGCTGGAAAGCAAGAATCGTTTTAGTACATTGGTCAGAAGGAAAACATTTGGTAGCCTGCCAGGTGTAACGGCAAAGAGGATGGTTGGAAACACCCTCTCCTTCAAGCTGACTGATATTTGAAATTCTTCCATCAGAGCCTTTTCTCTTGGGCTCAAGGACTGGATCCAGTAACAACATTCTTTTCCCCCTCGATCTCCTTCACTGGAGTGATGACACTTTAAGTTGTTTCCCCTAGTGGAATCAAAAGTGTGGATTGGGTTGGGTGAGAGAAGAGAACATAGTGCAATTGAGTAATTAGGTGGGTGGGGTTAACAAAGACCTCAAACTGAGGAAGCTGAGGTAGATTGGGGGAGGACTCATTTAGAAGTGACAAGCTCAGCCTCTCTGGGGAGTTGTCCTACGGGTCACTCCAACCCCCTCTTGTACCGTACTGGCAACGAATCATCAGTGCTTAACTGGCCAGTTCTGCTTTTTTCAATATTTCTCTCCTAATGGCCTGGTGATAAGTCATCTTATTACCTCTTCTCTTACATGAGTCCTATTTCAGTTACTGTTTTTCTGACAAGTTTGAAGTTTCTTGCTGAGACTTTGTATATATCTAGGCTTATCAGATGTATTTACTAAGGCCTCCGAGGTAAATTTACATTCTGAGAGACTTTCCCAAATGGTTGTTCTCAGCCAGTTTATGTCCTTGCCAGAGGTGGACACTTGTGACATTGTCTCTGAATTCTGGGGCTAAATAGTATTTGATTCTCAGGCCCCTAAGCAGTAGTCCTGTTTTATTTGTGATTTCTCTTTTTTCCCTAATCTCTTCCACCCCTATCTTCAACCCCTCCCACTCACATACAGAAGTTTGCACACGTATTAGCATGTGTACACACATGTGTGTACACACACACACACATACCAGCAATTGAGCTAAGAAGTAATGAGGTTGGGGGCACCTGGGTGGCTCAGTCGGTTAAGCGTCTGACTCTTGATTTCAGCTCAGGTCATGATCTCAGGGTTGTGAGATTGAGCCCTGTGTTGGGCTCTGTGCTGGGTGTGGAGCCTGCTTAAGATTTTCTCTCTCCCTCTCACTCTGCCCCTCTCTAGTGTGCTCTCTCTCTTAAAAAAAAAGAAAGAAAGAAAAGAAAAAAGAAAGGAAATGAAAAAGAAGTAATGAGGTTGTATTGGCAGAGTCATGAAGGTCAGAGGTCTGGTCTGTAATTCTTGTCCCATCAGTGACTCAATGTGTAAAATTGGACGAGTAACTTTATCCTCTCTATGCTTCCATTTCTTCACATAGAGTCCTCTTCTGACCCATGATTATCAGGAAGCTCATTAATCACAAGCTTTAAAATTCCCAACTGTTGCTTTTTGGCCTCTAGACCAGTCCCTTGACTCCAGTGTGTTGGAAAAGCTATGTGGTATAGAAGAAAGAGCATTTAAAATTTGGAGTCTAAGATGTTAACTAGACTTTTGTGATGAGCATTTTTTAACATATATACATATCAAGTCATTATATTGTACAGCTGAAACTAATATAATGTAGTATGTCAGTTATACTTCAATAAAAAATAGCTAAGTTGTATTAAAAAGAATAAATAAAACTTGGAGTTTAGTAAAATTGGGTTCGGTTTCCAGCTATGCCTGCTTATTGACAAGTCATTTAATTTCCATGAAACTCAGTGTCCATATTTGCAGAATGAGGTTAATAATAAACCCACCTTCCAGAGTTTTTGTGAGAATTAAAAAAGACAGGAGATGCCAAAGTGTCTTAAAAGTGTCAGACCAAAGTAAGATGCTATTATTTGAGGGGATGTCTCTGGGACTTCCCCGGGATTGATACCAAGTCAAAGGGTTTTCTTTGGGTTTTAGTTGTTGTATACTTGTTCTCCCCCCTTTTCTCTCTCTTTAGCAGAATTTTGGAAATAGGGTGGGTAAACAGAGAGCTAGGATTCTAAGAATTCTCTTGGATGGGCTCCAAAACCTTAGGGAGCCCCTGGGGCTCCCCTGCATACTCTTTGATTTGGAAGCTTGCCTGAGTCCATAACACTCCCATTCTCTTTTGCAACCATTAGTTTTGGCATCCCAGTGTGTGTCCCAGGACTCACCCAGATATCTGGACAATTCTGGCATCCACAAAGCTCCCTTGGGGATTGGCACACTGTCCCAATAGCCTCTAGATCTCAAGATAAATAGCCAAATATGCCTGAGGGTTGAAATCCTCAAGTTTGAGATTTAAGAATATGTTTTAAGGTTCAATGACACCTTGAGTATTCCAAGTGCTCAAGGGTTGAGTTTTCCAGTGAATGGAACAATCTATCTACTGAACAACTGTTCTGTATGAGACATTGCGCTAGGTACTATGAGGAACCTAGCTTAGGAGGCAGAAGATTTGGGTTTGTATTTAGAGACCAAAACATGACCTGTTTTTATTTAACTGCACTGTGAGCTCCTGAAGGACAGAGCCATTTCTGTATTTCCATACCTGGTACAGTGAGGATAGAATAAATGTAAGAATGAGTGATATGAGTATATTTTAAAGTTGTTCACTTCTGAAAACAGAGTGGCTCCAAACTTTCCAGGTTTAGGATGAATTGGTTGCCAGCTAGTGAAGATTGGGCTTTGTGGTATTCTCTTTTTACTTGCCTATGGTAGGCTTATTCAGAGGTTCAGAGCCTTGAACCAAATACCTGCGAAATGCTTTGAGATTCTTCCATTAAATGTGATTATTCTTATTATGGTTGTTGTCATTATTGTTTTTTTTAAAGATTTTTTATTTATTTGTTTAACAGAGAGAGAGAGAGCGAGATCACAAGTAGGCAGAGAGGCAGGCAGAGAGAGAGGAGGAGGTAGTCTCCCTGCTTCTGATGTGGGGCTCGATCCCAGGACCCTGAGATCATGACCTGAGCTGAAGGCAGAGGCTTAACCCACTGAGCCACCCAGGCACCCCTGTTGTCATTATTGTTAAAGGATGAATGTATGTGATGTAAAATAGAGAACAATGGATTTGATATTTAAAGGGGGGGGCGATCTAATTGGAATTCCTAAGTTAAACAATTTAGAACTGCTCCAAATGAGATCAGCCAAGAGTGAGACCATATTTCAGATTAATGAGTTGGAAACACATCCCATTACTTTTCTCAGTCTTAGTAAACACATTTTTTTCCTTATGGATTGGAGGAAATGAAAGAACAGATGAAAGAAAATTGAAAGGAGGAGAGAAAAACACATTGAGAAGAGGGTTTATTAGAAAAAGGGGAGGGCAAAGCGGAAGCAGAAAACTTGGCTCCTCTGAGGTGGTCACTTAGGCTCTGGGGTGACTAGCTGGAGTTTACACTTCCTTTCTCTTCTCAGACCATGATTCTTGACAACCAAGGAATTGGGCTGTAGATGGAGGCCTCCCTGGGGTCTCTCTCTCTACCTGTGAAAATCCCTTGGCAGAAAGAAAAGAACACTGCAGAAATGCAGACCTCTCTAAGCAGTCAGGATGTCCTGGCCTTTAAAGTTGTACAGCCTGCTTTCCATTTCTATTCCAATTTTTGGTTTTTCTGAGAGCCTTGGATGGCGAGTATACTCTGACTATATGTACTCTAGACAGGAAAGACAATGAGATGCATAAGGCCAAAAGATCAGGGCAAAAATGACAAACAAATTCCTGAATTCAGCATCTAGATGTTTGGTTACTATGAAGCCAAACAACCACACATTCCCAACAATGGAGCTGTGTGGCAGTGGGTAGAAAAAACATCTGGATGGCAGCTTCAAATGGTATTAGCTTTTCTTTTCCTTTTCCTTTCTTTCTTTCTTTTTTTTTTAGAGAAGGGGGCGGGGCAGTGTGAGAAGGGGAGAAAGAGAATCTTAAGCAGGTTCCATGCTCAGATCATGCTGAGATCATGACCTAAGGCAAAATCAAGAGTTGGATGCTTAAATGACTGAACCACCTGGGTTTCCCCAAATGGTGTTCAGTTTTTGTCTGCCTGCTGTGTCAGCTTACAGAGCTTTCCTGAGGCTCAGGTATATATAGCAAAGAAGCTGTGTAGGAAGGAAGACTCCAGGGAGTGGTGACAAGGGGAAAGCAGAGGCAATTTCTGAGCCAAACTGAATGCTTATGCCCTATTGACCAGAAGCACATCTTTGGGAAAATTGGTTATAGCATGTTTAAGATTTTCTGTATTTTCTATAATAAGGGCAAAGGCACAGAAGAGACCTTCTGGCTGGTTGGAAAAAAAGGCTTCACAAAGCCCCTTCCTGTGCCCCCACCAGTGGGCAAAGATGGGTAAGTAGACACTTAATGAGAGTCTTCCTATGCCCCACTGTGCTCCACTGTCTTCACTATTTTTGTGTCTCTCCTGCCCCACAGGCAAGTGGGCCATGGCTTACAACCAGTAGAAATTGCAGCCTTCCAAAGAAGAAAAGCAGAAAGGCAGCTGGTGAGAAACAAGCCATAAGGTAATGGCCAGCAGGAAAACAGAGCACTAGAGTTTGCCAAATTTTCAGAGCTGGGGCTCCCTCTGGCATGGGTGCCAGTCTGAGCCTACACTCTGTTGGCAGAGTGTGATGAAGTTGGTGAATTTCCAAGCTCTACTGAGTTGAGCAAAAACCCTGTGGGAGGCTTGTTGCAGAGGAAGCTGCATCTGAGGGAGGTCAGCTGCCCTGGCCTGAAAGACCCTTGCCTCCTGCACTGATAATACGTTTGAATGTTAACAAGCCTGGCCTTGTCATCCAGTTATCAGGCAGGTGCACCTGTCTGTTTCATTGTCAAGTACCAGGACCACAGGATGAGCCACATCACATCTTTAGAGATTCACGTCTGTCTGAGCAATACAGCAATATTATGATGACCCCTTTTTCCAGGATCCATTGACAAGATCATCTTGGAGGGGATGTTATGTCATTTCCTCTGGAGGCACTGCTTGATCCCTTCTGAGGTTGGCATTGCCAACCAAAATAAGATTGGTTACTCCTTGACTGTCTGGCTTGAATTCAGGACAATTTTCCCCACCACTCCTCTTCCTACTAGAATGATATGATTCTGAAGCAGCACCAACAGCCTAATTATCAAGAATTCTCCCCATGTATTTATCTCTGAGGAATCCATTGCTTTCTGGGGCTCCTGTCAGTATCTTGTCTCTATCTTGCTTTCTAATTTTTTCTTTTATGGAGACTTTGACCCTAAGACCCATTGTTCCCTCCACATAGCCTCAGAAATCACAAGATTATGAAGTAAACATTAGGGCATCTCCACACACTCCTGCTCCCTTGTTTCTTAGCATGTTTCAGAATAATCACAGATCTAGCAGCAACTATCAGATGCATAAAACATACTTCCTATTTTCCCATTATCCTCTGTTGACTTTGCCAGCTCTCTATAACTGTTTTTTTTCCTAAGAAAACCCAGTGTATCTTCATTTTAGCAGTTATCACAGTTACCCTCTGTAAGTCATAATATTTATGCTTCTGAGAGGCTTCAGTACTGAGCCTGTGGCTCCCCTGCAGTCCCCTGTACTACCTTCTGCCATCCTGGCAACTGGGGTCTAGCTCTGTTTTTTCCTATTGGTCAATACAATCAGATTAAGCAGCTGAGACACACATTCACCTCATTTCCACCAATGCTCTTTCCCATGGGGAAGGAAACACACACACACACATAGATACACAGTCGGTTTCTTTCTTTGTCTTTCTCTCACAGAAAGAAAGGTCTTGGAAATTCTTGAAAGAACTTATCCATTCCTACAAATGTGTTGGAGCTTGTAGGAGACACTGTAGCTTTGTAATGCCTTCCCAGCACTACAGATGGATGTGGCTTAGGCCGTTTATACTCACTCATCTGCACCCCCTTGACCGAGGGCATGCTTCTGTGGCCTGTGAATATATGGGACAGTTTGCAGCCAATTGGCCCCGAAATGGATTTGACCTCTGATCTTGGCCTCGTTAGCACTTATGCTTTAATCAACATGTTAATTGACCACAGTGGCCTTGGCATACTCTGTACATCACAAAAGTCCTCAAGAAGAGCACCCTTGACAAATATCAGAAGGCTTGACCTAAATCCAAGAGATCTCAGACATTTCACTTCTCTCATTAAATGTCCTATGTTGTTGTCATCCAGTAACACCACCTATTCCATAATGTTTCCAACTGTCTTTGAATTTTCAGGCTGACTCCTAGTGAGATAGACCATCGTACAGAAGACCCACAATACCAGTGCGTGCCTCTCACCTGCTGTTGTCATCATGGGAGCTGTTAGGGGAAAATTTGAGAGAAAATAGAGAGCCCCCTGGGGTCAGACAGGGAGAAAAGAAAGGTGCTGTGAAATGGGCACAGCTCTGGTGAACTGACTGCTGTGGGTGCCTCTCAGACAGAGCCCTGCTGTCTCCCTAATAGCTCCTTCTTCATGTCCCCAAATACGTACCACTGTCCAAACCTTTCTAAAAGTTATCACTTCATGTATTTACTTTCCCTAGAATCTCACCAGCTGGGCTGTTTGGGGTTGATGAACCTTTCAATCATAGATTTACCTTTTGGAGGGTAAGGGGTGATGAATCCCTCATATCAGAATGAAGGCGAATTGAGCTAGATGTTCAGGAGCACTTGGAGGTTTCATGTTGGTTGGGACCAGGAGAAATGAGGAAGTTTGGCAGTTATGATAAATGGAAGGTCTTAGTAGAGGTCTTCGGACAACACAAGACCAACAGATCCCTGGGAGGTGGGAGAAGGCTGAAAACAAGTATGGGAGTGTAAAAGTCTGTTTAGATTCCCCCACTTTTAAACCTTTGCTCTGGGTTTTCTTTGGATGCAAAGAATGGGAAGAAAGCATGCTTTTCCTTCTGCTCTCAGGACCTAGGATCTCTGCCAGAGCTCTAATATAACTGCTCCATGTGGGTTAAATCAGCCTTTGTGGACTGGCCTAGAAACCTGACCACTACGTATGTATAACACAGTTTCTATGGCACAAGGCATTCCAAATTCCAAATCATTAACTTATAAATGTTTAGGACACATCTCATTAGTAAGTTGAGGATTTCTTATACATTAACATGCCCCCTTTTTTGATAAATTTGTAAAAACCCTTATAAATAGCAACATCTAGTTATGCAAACCTGACAAATATAATAATGTTTATTCGTTCAGCGATCCAGAAAGGTTTAACAGTTTGCTAGCTCTTTGTGTAGAGTGGCATTGTGTGGCTTGGAATCATTCATATTGAAATCCTGTGAAAGGCCTAGGATGGAGAAGGTATACTTACTGTGTTCTTTTTCTCCCACCCAGGAGTGAAGGGCTGTGAGATTGGAATCTTCTCTTGGTGAGGCAATGGAAAAGCTCACTCCAGTTCAACAAATTGTCCTGCCTGGGCAAGAAGTTAGTGAATGAGTATATCTCTGAGGATGACCAGTCTGTAGGGTTATTCAAGCTTAATTCTTGTGTAATGGGGCCCCTGAGAAATAACTTTAATAAGTTTTGTTCATTATATAGCTATTACCAAAAAGGCCATTTGAATGTAAACTGCAGTGGATGTGAACCCTAAGGAAGGGTAGAAAACCACCTTCAAGTTTAGTCATCCCCAAATAGCAGACCCAATCTGGACTAAGATAAGGTCTCTGTTTTCACAGAAAAAAGTAGGAGACACTTCGTTTTCTTTTTCATTTTGTCTGAATCTCTAGAAAGTACTTAATGAACATAATTTATAACTCAGATACTATAAGATTAGTGCCAGGAAAAAAAAAACAAAACTTCTAGAAAACATACATCTGAATCCCAGTCCACTGTGACCTCAGTTGACTGGAATGCATAGGGAATAGGGGGGAGGAGAAGAGTCTGGTTAATTGTGTTGTTTGGATAATTGAAGGCTAAGAAGAAGTTCCTTTGTTTTCTTATTGCTTATTATTCAAAATCTTTCCACAACTGTCATGGTCTCTTTTCCTGTCTAAGTAAGGACAATCTAAGCAACATAATTGAATTGTCCTTGCTAGATAGGTGAGTAGCTCACTGGGCCTCAGGGTTATATTCTGAACATGACAGAAGAGATGTAAGAGATATTGTCAGGGTAAAAGATACAGAAGTAGTGGATTGAATTGAACAATTCCCTTTAAGTTTTGTTCTTTTTCTCCCTTCTGCCCACTCTGCCTTTCAAGCCCCTACCCTGGCCCCTAAAATAAATCCCTTTGAACATTTGTTTTTACTTTGTGCTTTTAGTTTTCCAGATTCTACTTTCAAGGGGTTATTGGCAGTGGCTTGCCACAGTCACATGGACCAAAGCAATAAGAATTAAGTCACAAACGTGTTTAAAATAGTTAAGCAAGATTTTCCTCCCTTTTATTTTAAAAAAATAATCTCTTTATTAAAACAGCTGAACCCAAACATACCATCCAATAAAGCAGTTAATTCTTTTAGAGCAAGCCTTTTTAAAAAAAGAAATGCCTAGTATATAATTTGATACCTTTCTCACCCATATTTAATTTTTCCATTATCAACTCACCCTGAATCTAAGCTTAAAGTCAAAAGCTCTTCCCGGCAGTTTCCCCTCCACTTTCAGTCAAAACACCCTCGGACTCTTCACAGAAGCTTATCCTCTCTCAGCCTCAGGTAGTCTATTTTGTACGCTAAACCTGTTCAAGAGCATGCAGAAAAGGCTGAAGTTGCCTTGCAGCTTCCTTGATCAGAGTTTCTAATTCCTTTTTCTACACATGGCAGAGGAGAAGGAGACATGATATATTATCCTCTATTTGTGGCTAGGTCTCAGTCAAAAGCTGAGATTTTAAGAATACTAGAGAGGCAAGTAGGAGAAGGAGAAGAAGGAGAAGAAANGGGAGGAGGAGGAAGGAGAATTCTAGAGAGGCAAGGCCTAAGGGAAGTTTCCAAGAAAGACACCAACTTAAAACAGAGGACTTCTAGAGGAAGTGGAACTGCCCTTTAGTATGAATTGGAAGGATCATTGAGGGCAAGGGAGGGGGATGGGGCTGTAGCTATAGGCTCCATGGATTGGGATTCTTCTAAACCTAGTCCAGTCCCTTAATGCAGGAGCTATGGCGCCAGGGCTAGGCCTGCAAAATATTGAGCAACAAGACCCACCGAGGGTGATCCATTAGCTCTGTGCCTGATCCTATCCCCTATTTCCCTCTTTGGTATTTCTCAAGTCCAGCAAGTCAACCAAACCCACCTTTTATAGCCTACTAATCCTGTCTTGTGCATGATCACATCTGCCTTTGCTTGATTCTGTCATGAACCCCTATCTAAAACCAGTCTATCCTTTCTTGGATTTTTTTTTATTAAGGCCTTCTGCATGCACCAAAACTAAGTTCTCTTTAATTTGCCTTAGCATTTTACTTATTTGTGGAGAAGAAAAACACTCTCTACTCCCATGAACCATTTGACTTACATAGTGGAGTAAAGTCTACTTCTTATATACAACTGATTATTTCTCTCTTCACCTGTTACTAGTGCACAGTGGCTTGAGTTGGTGGTTAAGAGGGACCAAAATGATTTTTTATCACAACTCTTTTCTAGCTCATATTCCTTGTACAAAACAAAATATTTAGAAAACAATTTGAACAATGTTTTCGAACAGATTTGAATTTGTTTCATCGCCTCTCTTATATCTGCTTGTTTTCCTGTGATTTGTCTCTTCTCAAAATAGATTATTAGAAAAAGAAAGTCAAGTGATAATGAATTGCAAGTTAGGTTGCGCTTATTTGAGGTTTTCTTGTACTTTACAATGTAACTTAACAAAATGGTCATCCCATGGGGCATCATTGAAGTCCCTTGAGATTTTTTTTCTTACTCATCTCAATGGCAGTATAGGTTCGTTTTAGCAAATTTAGAAAACATGGAAATGTTTATAGGAGATTTAAATTGCTCAGATCCCCTTTAGATCCTTTTTTCTATTTTATCCTTGTTTGGGCTCACTTCATACATTATTGTATATGTTATAACACCCACTCAGTCTAATAATACCTTAAGTCAGCTGATTCTCAAATTAGCCCGTTTTACTTTTATTGTATTGCTGGCCATGTTACTCGTACTTTTGGCGGTAGAGGCTGAATCTGCTTAGAATGTGGGCAGCTTTCAGTGATCCACTTTTTCCTTATTTCTCTTGGCATAGTTAAGCAGCAGGAGATAGCACATGGCTATACCTCATCAGAGAGCTCTAACTTGGTTTACTACATAAAGCTACTTTTCCAAAAAGTGTTGTTCCAAGGACTCCCATTCTATCTACTTGTTTGAGACTTAGTATAAACAGCTTTATTACCAAGCTACTCATCTCATCACATTCTTGTCTTTAATCCAAGTAGAATCAACTTGCAAGGAGTGGGAGGTGGCAAACAGCCAAATAGTCATATTTCATGCACTGGGTGGTCACATCTATGTGACATCAAAAATTGGATATAACTTAAAAACTTATTTGAATCAAGTAAGCATTAATTAGATGAAAGGCCACAATGGATTGATCATTTTATTTTAACCTGTTCTCCAGTTAAAGCTGGTTGACCTAATCAAGAATATTTCCCATTTGGTTGGTTGCTTCTAGCCCAATTAAAATAGTGGAGACTCTGTAATAGGATTCTCTTTACCCCTTTCCTGGTCTATGCCATCTTTTCAGGTCAAGATAATTTATAGGTACACCACAGACACAAACACAAGTCACCTTAAAAACATGATATATTTGTTGTTTGTGCATTGTTTGGGTTTCTCTGGAGTGATTTGCAAAGACCCTGCTATCTCACTTCTTTTCCAGTTTGAATTTGCTGTAGGCAAACAATAGTAGGTCTTTTTCAAAGAGGCACTGAGAATAGAGGTGACCATTAATCTACATTCTCACTTTGGCTCACTACAAATTAGAGTGGCTCCAGAGGTCATGAAGAATTTTTCAAAGGTGACCTAATTCCATGCAAGTAATTATGCATAGAGTTGAATAGAATAGAATCATATTATCATAGAGTTGGAAGGGCCTTAGAGATCATCAACCCTCCTGAAATGTGAAAAAAGGATACTGGGGTCCAGAGAAGAGAAGTCATCTTCATTAGAGTCACCATCTAGTTAGTAGAAGAGGAACTGCTCTTAACAAAGTCAAAAAGAGATCTCAGTTATCAAAGACAACTCTTGACCTTAGGAACACCTCTTCTAGAGAACCTGGGGTAAGACCTCTAACCATGTATATGGGCACAAGCTTGGTAGGAATACTTTGGTTTAGTGTGTTTTGAGCTAGGTGTCTGTACTGACATAACAGTCCAGAGAGAGAGAAGATTGAAGATTCCTAAATCACTTCTACCATGCAGACAGAATCTTATCCATAGCCATAAATATTCCTAAGTTGATTTGGCTCAAGTGTATGGAAAACAAACCTCCAATTCTTCCCAACCCTGTGGATTCATTTGTAGTTTATAGCACATGGCCTTAGTCCCATTTACAGAATTAGTCTCAAAGATATCTGAGAAGAGGCCTGACTTCAGAGGACATCTTAGGAATATTTTCACTGTGCCCATCATCCAAATAATAACTCCAGTATATAGTGAGGGATGTCAGAGGAGAACTAAGCCCACAGACTTCAAAGAAAGATAAGAACAAATTCAGATTACTCTTGTTGACACCACCTTTATCCTCCAGAACCATGAAATCTGAATTGTGGGCATAGTTGTGTACCTAGTGAATATAAGCTAGCCAAAGAGGGACTTTGCTCCTGTGCTCGCTGTCTTCCACTGCTTCAGGGGTGATTGAGCCCATCGTGTGGAAGAGTCCCAGGTGAACAGCTCATGACCATACCTTCCTGGAAGGAGAGATCAAAGGAAAAGCAATGCAATTGCTGGGAGCCCTCTAGGGGGCTAGCTGATGGCTCTAGGTTATTTACAAGTGGCATTGTGGTTAAGAAGGCAAGACATGCTTATTCTTTTGGGTATTCCTTGGTCCAAGAACAACCTAGAGTCAGAGTATATTAGTTGGGATGGCTGTGAGTCTGTAGAATTTGCCCCATTGGTCAGATTTGGGTTGACTTAGTTACTGTCCCACAGGACAAACATTAACTTGGGATATCCTCATTTATGCCTATAATTTGAGAATGTAACATTACTTTAATGGTTTATAATTTTTTTTTACTTTAATGGTTTATAGTGATAGTATTCCAAAAGAGTACCATAAGGTAGTTATGTTACTCCAGAGAAGTAATTTTTTTCCTCTGTGTGCATCTCTGTCTGTATTTCAGTGTACTTTTCTGGGATTAAAGTCCAGGTCTTCTTCCAAAAATTTTAATGTTTGTACATTTTTATAAATTCCTTAGTGAAGTTCTAACCTAAATTTCTCTAAACTTCTTCCTACAGTTACTTTATGCTCTAGTCCAAACCTATTACTTGCTCTTTCCCCAGACCTTTTCTGATTCCATGCCTTTATTCATGCTTTTCCTTCTATCTAAAATTTCTTCCGTCTTCCACCACCATAGGCCCTAATTAAACCCATCCTTGAAAGTCTAGTCAAATATTACTTCCTCTGTAAAGCCTTCCTTGTTTCCTCTAGTGATATGTCCTTATTTCTGAATTTCTATAGTAATTTTACCTACACTTCTTTAATGTTTATGTAATACTTACTTGTTTTATATAGCTGTTTGTGTAGTTGTCTCATATTTTGATCTAGAGAAAATAATACATGTGACAGCCTCTTGAGGGTGGGAATCATGTTTGAGTCATCTTTGTATTCTGCACAGTGCCTGACACATATAAAAGGCACTCAATAAACACTTGTTAAATGAATAAATGAACGTTTCTATGCCTGTGTACTTTTCTCTGTGCATTTTTATCTCTTTTCCCTTTTTACTTTAATGTTTTTCTTCCCATACAGCTGTCTATCTCCTATCACCCATTTTGGTTTCTATTTCTAGATACATAAAATGATAAATTTATATAATTTAGTTAACTACTATTTAAAAAGCATATTTTGGGGTGCCTGGGTAGCTCAGTGGGTTAAGCCTCTGCCTTCAGCTCAGGTCATGATCTCAGGGTCCTTGGATTGAGTCCTGCATCGGGCTCTCTGCTCAGCAGGGAGCCTGCTTCCCCCTCTCTCTCTGCCTGCCTCTCTGCTTACTTGTGATCTCTCTGTCAAATGAATAAATACAATCTTAAAAAAAGTATATTTTGTACTTGTCATGTTTATTAAATTAAGGCTAATTACATTGTTTCTAATCTGAAAAGCAATAGTGTTTTCATATTTCCCTCATAAAATTCCAAAGAGATAAATTAAGTCACAATTTAGTATACCAGTTTTGGTAAGCTATTTTTTTTCTCGAGGGTTACTAACCTTTGATAGCAAAAATGTTCCCCATTCATGCATTGAATTCTATTTTAAATTTTTTTGAGGAAGCTGCATACTATTTCCCACAGTGACTGCATCAATTTGCATCTTCACCAACAGTGCATAAGGGTTCCTTCTTCACATATTCACCAACACTGTTACTTCTTGTGTTTTTGACGATTCATGCATTGAAAAGAATCCAGTTATTGTTTACTATGGTTTTCCCTTGAAGCATTGAAGCGAACCAATCTTAGGAAATACACTATTTAGCCAAGAGAAGTAGAGACTAAAGGACTAAGAGGGCCCATGATAGCTCTCTTGATACATGTGAAGGGATACCATGGGGAGCAGAGTTTCACTTTGTTTTATGGGGCCTCAAGAGACAGAATCTGAATTAAGTGATGGAAGCTGGAGGCAAAAGATCAATGTAAGGAAGAAGTTTCTAGTAATCAGAAATGTCCAAAAATGAATGTTTGGGTCTCAAAGATAGTGATCTGTTATTGGGGGTATACAGACAGAGGCTGAATGGTCATGTTGTGAGGAAGAGTAGATGATATTTCTAGCATTGTATGAAGGATAGGGATAAATGATTTTTTGATATTCCTTTCCACTTGAGTCTTTGGTTCCATGATTTTCTAACATGCCTCCTCAAAATAGACTTAAGCAGTATTAAAATGTTAAGAACACATGAAAACAGATCAATTCAAATTAAAAGCAGACAAGAAGTAATGAGAAACAGAATTAGAAGCTTTAGATAGTCTCATGATAAATCACTATATTTGACCACCAAATATTGCTCTTGAGTTTCTTGGCAGTTCACGTAGAAAGGGAGGAAAATAACAAAATTGGGTCACATGGTTCTCTGTCAAATAAAAAAGTAAAATGACTACGAGTTCATCTGCCTAGATAGATTTTTTTCCCCTGCCACTGAATTCTAGGAGGAATTTATCACATAATTCCTTATATAATATGTAGTGTTTATTATAATGGACAACATGGGTTTTTTTAATAAGATTTTTTAAAATTTATTTGGGAGAGAGAGTGTGCTCACAAGCAGAGGGAACAGCAGAGGGAGAGAGAGAAGCAAGCTTTCTGCTGGGCAGAGAGCCCAGTGCAGGGCTCGAACCCAGGACCCTGGGATCATGACCTGAGCCTAAGGCAGACACTTAACCAATTGAGCCACCCAGGTGCCCCGGACAATGTGGTTTTACAAAGGATATAAACATAATCTTCAAGTGGAAATGTCTTTGCTTCCCCTTCAAAAAAAAAAGACTGTAAAATCACATCTTAAGCCAGTAGGAGACTTTTTCCCTTAGAAAGCTAAGATATTATGGTTAAGGTAAATTGCTTTCTGTTGATCTGGCTTAATATAGAGACCTGGCACAGAGAACCTAGAAGAATGGACAGCTAACATGATCCTTATCTGCTCTCAAGTATCTCTTGTATCAGGTTATCCTTTGGATCACAGACAATTTATTGCTGAATTATCTGAGGAACATATAAAAAATAGAGATTAGGAGTCTAAGGATTTGTGGTCTATGCCAGTTATTTGCGGGCAAAGAACAGTGGAGATATGTTTTCTGGTCCTACCTACCTCATAGGGATGCCATGAAGATGGAAGAAGAGAAAATTGATGTCAAAGCACTGGAGAAAGTTACAATTTCTAACCAAATGTCAGGGATGAGGGATAGTGCTATTGCCACCAGACTGCATCTCACCAGGGCCTAAGCCTCAGGGAGGGCTTTAATGGTTAGCTACTGGGAAAAGCCAATTTGTCAGATCTGCTATGAAGTGTCATTGCATATGTACAGGGGTAAGGCATTCAACCTCAAAGAAAGATGATTTTATGAAATTAATGAAACTTTTATGGAGTATAGACCCTTGCTGACCAGTGTCAGAGTAGTGTCTTGGTCAAAGACATAGTCTAGCCACCAACAGTAATTTCAAAATAATTCATATCCTTGTACTAACCAAAAACCATGAAGAAGATTCAGAAAAACTCATTGAAGTCCCACTTTCTCTCCTGTTTTTTTCCCCATCATATTCCACAGGTCTCTAGTGTCTCTCTCTTCAACTCATCACCCCTTCCAACTTTTCCTGGACCTCCAGGCAGAACAATTCTTTTTTCTCAATATTGCCCTTGTTCCAAACACTTTATTATGTATATTGTCTTAGAATTCAGCCTAACTCCTTTCCCCCTGCATCTGATGTCTTCCTGCTCTTTTTCTTCTTCTTTTTTTTTAAGATTTATTTATTTATTTGACAGAAAGAGACACAGCGAGACAGGAAACACAAGCAGAGGGGGTGGGAAAGGGAGAAGCAGGCTTCCCGCCAAGCAGGGAGCCTGATGTGGGGCTCAATCCCAGGACCCCGGGATCATGACCTGAGCTGAAGGCAGATGCTTAATGGCTGAGCCACCCAGGTGCCCCTGCTCTTTCTCTTCTTGATTCTTCATCATAAAAAGCCAAAAGTGAATTTGCCAAACACAGAAAAAGAGGTTGGAGTGGTAAAAATCTGAGAAAACAAAAGCCAACCTCTCTCTCTTTTTTTTTAAAGATTTTATTTTATTTATTTGACACACAGAGAGAGATTACAAGTAGGCAGAGAGGCAGGCAGAGAGAGGGAGAGGAGGAAGCAGGCTCCCTGCTGAGCAGAGAGCCCGATGCGGGCCTCAATCCCAGGACGCTGAGATCATGACCTGAGCCTAAAGCAGAGGCTTTAACCCACTGAGCCACCCAGGTGCCCGCCAACCCCTCTTTGATAGAGGATAAAGTTAACATATACACATTAATAATTTTCACCCCATCACACCATGATATGGAAGTTTAATCAATTCTTCATTATGGCCAGATGAATTAATTACCAGAATCACTCAATTCCACTCCCTTTTGTTATTAACCCAATTTCTCTTCTTTTCTACTCAAACTTACAGAATAGGCTTCCCCACAAGAGTTGGAAACAAAAATATTTGGAAACAGTAATTAGATATAGCAAGCCTGGTAGAAGGGCTGAAGACTCTCTTGAACTAGTTATATACATCATTATGAAAGATGCCATTTTCAACATACAAAGAGAGCAAAGAGGGGCTGGTTAAACTTCCCAGTGCTTTCTATACTTGCCCTTTGCAATGCAGCTTCAATATTTGGTTTGTGGTGTGAAGTCCCTAAGCATTAGGAATACCTCTTGAAACAAAAATCCAACCCAAAATTCTAAAGCCAAATGTAAATATTTCAGTAAACAATCATACCATCCTTTTCTATTAACAAAAATCTTTGCTAAGAGATAGAAAATTGAATTGAAAGCACTTTAAAGGCATGAAGAAAAGACTTTTATCTTCTCATTTATGGCCCTAATACTAGCTGTAGAAGTAAAGAAATGCCAGCTTCTATGTATTATAGAAAAGGTAAATTCTAAATTTAGTATGCCTAAATTTCTAAATCTCTTCAGGGTTACTCCCAGATTAACAAAGTAAATCACTTCAGTATTCATTCTAACCTTACTATCTCATGTTTTAAGTCCTGGGATTTTGACACAAGATGGGATTTGCACTCTGATTATAGATATGGTGAGTAGTAGAGGGCATAAATACACCAATGAGAATAACTCCATGATTCATAGCAGTGTTGGCATAATGTTTCAAGAACTTAGCAAAGTCTCTTGCATGTGTTGATAAAAATGCAAGTCAAGCTTAGTGGTTGATTACTATGATAAACATTCTTTATCATGTACCCAAATATCCCACCTACGGACCCTAAATATACAGCTTTTGCACCTTCTTATTCTTTTTTCTGTTCCCCAAAATAGACTTATAGACTTTTAAAGGTATAAGGGACCTCAAATATCATTTAGTTCAACTTTCTTATTTCTTGGACTGGGAAACTAATCCCAGAGAAGAAATTATCCTCTCCAAGTTTGCACAACTGGTTAGTGGCAGAGCCAGGACTAGAACTTCTTTTCTGTTTCAGGTGCATAGTTACTATTAAATTTAAACATTGGCTATCAGCAGGGTATCTGCTACTGAAAAGGCACCAAGTGTCCATAATGACTTTTGTGCTTCAGTTCGATATATTCTGACCCTTTTCCATTATGAAGCCAATGAATCATTAGTGATTAATTAAGTCTTCCTGTGGCAATATAATTTCAAGCATGCTCCATGATCTTGCATTTTCTCCCTTCCTTTTTGGCACTGACTGAAAAAGCTACACAAACTATTTTTTGGACGAGCTCAGTTGGTTAGTTATATCACATCATAGAAAGGAAAGGCCTCAACTTTTGATTATTTAGTCTACAATCTTAAGAATTTCCTGACTTACACTTTCTAAATGGACTTAGTCTTTAGACTTTACTAGGAAGTAAATCATGCTTATGTGAATAATATATTTATTCAGCTTTCTTCTCCCCCATGGGAGAAAGATTTGAAATTACCAATCTATGGATCAGTTTAGGATCACATATCGAATATTTAGTTTCCATAGTTTCCATAATCATCTGACCTAAATCTTATGACTGTGAAAAGTTACAACCAGATCAAGAATATGCTAAGAGCTGCTGTATCTTCTAGGTAACAGTTTTCAGAATAAGTCCTTAAAATAATGCTTTCATGATATTAAGTTAACTGATTTCAAAATTCTATCTTGTACTTATGCCAGTGAGTGCTAATTCACTTATTTATGACACTCACTAGAGTGGTATTCTCTATCTTGGGGAAAAGAGAATTGAATTTGAAGTCGGTTATAGGCAGTGATGACAGTAAGTGAAACTGCAACTCTGACCTGTCCTCTCTGTCCCTCTCCCTGGACAGTGGCATAGAGATAAGCTTAGCTTACAAAAGACACTTTAATATATTGAATGTTACCCAATGAAACAGACTAATACCCAGAGGTCTGATAAACCATCCACCTACCTGATTACAGTAGAACAATTTGGAATAAGCTGTCTTCTAGAGTTTGTACAAAGTCATCCTCATTAAAGTAACTCAATGGTTAATCTCTATCCTGTGACATCAGCTGGGTATTCATACCACTTGGCAATCCTGGGCATGTGCTTGGAAGTTTCTCCAGTCATTTTTTATTATGGTTTCAAAGAGGTAGTGCCAGATAGGTAATAGTTGGAGTTTCTTTTCTGCTTCTCTTCCAATCCATTTCTCAGCCAAGGAATCAAGGTAAGTTTGACAGATATGGCAAAAAAATCTGGCAAATATGCTTTTAATCAGATCCACAGAAGCAGCCAAACCAGATAAATGGTCTCCAAAGTGGATTTTTATTTGTGGTAGGGGTGCTGAAATGATCTCAGCTGTCTATGAGAAATCAAGTCGCTGTGGACTTTTCAAGGCTTACTTCCTTTTTATCTGATCATCTTCTGAGTTAACATCAACTGTGATTATTAATTCCAAGCATCATTAGTTTTCTGAAGAGACAGTTAACAACATTTTCAAATCCAGAAATTGCTAATCTAATTCTTTTAGCAGAAAATCTCATATTGTCATTAGCACTATCACTGTGTACCTACTATGTGCTAGAAACTGTACACACATGATCACTTTTGGTCCTCACGACAGTCCTGGAAGGCAGGTACTATTATTAACCCCAATTCACAAATGAACAAAGTGAGGTTCAGAGGGGTTATGCATATTACCTAAGGCGACAAACATAAGTGGCAAGCAGAATCAAAACCAGTTCATCTTGATTCCAAATCCCATTCACATTCTACTATACTCACATCATGTGAAATTATCCAAGGAGGCCAAAATAACATTTTCACTACAGACTTTTCAAGGCATTGGACTATTTGGAATTCCGAATTCTGGAATTTTTCCCACCTGAGGGAACAGTTTCCTAGCTTTGAGGCTTGGTTCAACAGACACTTGATGGACAAAGCAGATACTGGAGAACACAGAAAGGTCGGGGCAAGCGTAGTCAACAGCCAGAGTCAAAGTATGTGCTCCCTGGGTTTTGTCTGGCCAAGTAAGTGGAAATAAGTTTCCTTAAAATGTGAAATGAAATACACAAACAAAAACCATTAAATCACATTGCTCTTAACCAAAGTTCCAGCCAGAGGTTTTGTTTCAAAACATTTGACATAGGAAAAATTATTTACTGAAACATTAAAAAAAACCTTTCATATAGGGGCTCCTGGCTGGATCAGTCAGTGGAATATGTGACTCTTGATCTTGGGGTTGTGAGTTTGAACCCCATGTTGGGTGTAGAGATTACTTAAAAATAAAATCTTAAAAAACAAACAAAAAACACTTTCATATCACCAACAACATCAATGCTTCAAGAAGCTCTACCTCTGCTTACAGAAGGGGCCACTGATGGATACTGAATACTGGAATTTGGAAGGAACCAAATAAAAAGTCAAATGCTAGGACTAGCCACACTTATTTGTTAAGCCACATTTTACCAAATGAAACCAAATATTCTCAGGGAACTGGTATCTGAACCAAAGTGTGTTGTTCATTCAAAAGAATGAAACTAGGCACTTTTTTTTTTACCAAATACAAAAATAAATTCAAAATGGATTAAAGACCTAAATGTGAGACCTGAACCTTCCAAATCCTAGTGGAGAACACAGTAGGAACCTCTTTGACAACCGCCATACCAACTTCTTACTAGGTATGTCTCCTGAGACAAGGGAGACAAAAATAAAAATAAACTACCGAGACTTCATCAAAATAAAAAGCTTCTATGCATTAAGGGAAATAATCAATGAAACTAAAAGCCAACCTACAGAATGGGAGAGGATATTTGCAAATGCCATATCTGATAAATAGTTAGTATCCAAAACATATAAAGAATTTATACAGCTCAACATCCCCAAAATAAATAATCCAATTAAAAAATGGACAGAAGACATCAATAGACTAGAACTCAACCACAAGAGGAAAGTTGGAAAGAACTCAAATACATGGAGGCTAAAGAATATCCTACTAAAGAATTAATGGGTCAACCAGAAAATTATAGAAGAATTAAAAAAATTCGTGGAAACAAAGGAAAATGAAAACACAACTGTTCCAAATCTTTCGGACACAGCAAAAGCAGTCCTGAGAGGAAAGTATATAGCAATACAAGCCTTTCTCAAGAAACAAGAAAGGGCTCAAGTACACAGCCTAACCCTACACCAAAAGGAGCTGGAGAAAGAACAGCAAAGAAAACCTAAATCCAGAAGGGGAAGAGAAATAATAAAGATCAGAGCAGAAATCAATGAAATAGAAACCAAAAGAACAGTAAAACAATTCAAAGAAACTAGGAGCTGCTTCTTTGAAAGAATTAATAAGATTGATAAACCCCTGGCAAGACTTATCCAAAAGAAAAGAGAAAGGACTCAAATTAATAAAATCATGAATGAAAGAGGAGAGATCACAATCAACACCAAAGAAATACAAACAATTATAAGAACATATTATGAGAAACTCTACACCAGCAAATTTGACAATGTGAAAGAAATGGATGCATTCCTAGAGACATATAAGCTACCAAAACTAAATCAGAAAGAAATTGAAAATATGAATAGACCCATAACCAGTAAGGAGATTGAAGCAGTCATCAAAAATCTCCCAACAAATAAGAGCCCAGGGCCAGACAGCTTCCCAGGGGAATTCTACCAAACATTTAAAGAATTAATACCTATTCTCCTAAAACTGTTCTAAAAAATAGAAGTGGAAGGAAAGCTTCCAAACTCATTTTATGAGGCCAGCATTACCTTGATCCCAAAACCAAGCAAAGGCCCCCATCAAAAAGGAGAATTACAGACCAATATCCTTGATAAACACAGATGCAAAAATCCTCAAGAAAATACTAGCCAGTAGGATCCAACAGCACATTAAAAGGATTATTCACCACAACCAAGTGGGATTTATTCCCGGGCTGCAACGTTGGTTTAACACTCACAAATCAATCAATGTGATACAAGACATTAATAAAAGAAAGAACAAAAACCGTATGATCCTCTCAATAGATGCTGAAAAAGCATTTGACAAAGTACCACACCATTTTTTGACCAAAACTTCACAGTGTAGGCATATATGGTGCATGCCTCAATATCATCAAAGCCATCTATGAAAAACCCACAGCAAATATCATTCTCAATGGAGAAAAACTGAGAGCTTGTCCACTAAAATCAGGAACACGGCAGGGCTGTCCACTATCACCACTACTATTCAACATAGTACTAGAAGTCCTAGCCTCAGCAATCAGACAACAAAAAGAAATAAAAGGCATCCAAATTGGCAAGGAAGAAGTCAAACNAACTCTCACTCTTTGCAAATGATGTGATACCTTATACAGAAAACCCAAAAGACTCCACTCCAAAACTACTAGAACTCAATAGGAATTCAGTAAAGTGTCAGGATATAAGATCATTGCACATAAATCAGTTGCATTTCTATACACCAACAGCAAGGCAGAAGAAAGAGAAATTAAGGACTCAATCCCATTTACAATTGCACCCAAACCCATAAGATACCTAGGAATAAACGTAACCAAAAAGGCAAAGAATCTGTACTCAGAAAACTATAAAGTACTCATGAAAGAAATTGA
>LNAC01001801.1:78546-93971 GCA_002007465.1 Ailurus styani
GAAAAATGAAACTGGATCATTTCCTTACACCACACACAAAAATAGACTCAAAATCGATGAAAGACCTCAATGTGAGAAAGGAATCCATCAAGATCCTTGAGGAGTACACAGGCAGCAACCTCTTCAACCTCAGCTGCAGCAACTTCTTCCTAGGAACATCACCAAAGACAAGGGAAGCAAGGGCAAAAATGAACTATTGGGACTTCATCAAGATCAAAAGCTTTTGCACAGCAAAGGAAACAGTCAACAAAATCAAAAGACAACAGACAGAATGGGAGAAGATATTTGCAAATGACATATCAGATAAAGGGCTTGTATCCAAAATCTATAAAGAGCTTCTCAAACTCCACACCCGTAGAACAAAGAATCCAGTCAAGAAATGGGCAGAAGACATGAACAGACATTTCTCCAAAGAAGATGTCCAAATGGCCAACAGACACATGAGAAAGTGCCCAACATCGCTCGGGATCAGAGAAATACAAATCAAAACCACAGTGTGATACCACCTAACACCAACCAGAATGGCTAAAATTAACAAGTCAGGAAACGACAGATGTTGGCGTGTATATGGAGAAAGGGGAACCCTCCTACACTGTTGGTGCGAACTCAAGCTGCTGCAGCCACTCTGGGAAACAGTATGGAGTTTTCTCAAAAAGTTGAAATTAAAGCTACCCTATGACCCAGCAATCACACTACTGGGTATTTACCCTAAAGATACAAAGGTAGTGATCCTCAAGGGCACATACACAGAAATGTTTATAGCAGCAATGTCCACAATAGCCAAACTATGGAGAGAATCTAGATGTCCATCAACAGATGAATGGATAAAGAAGATGTGGTATATATATACAATGGAATAGTATGCAGCCATCAATAGAAACAAAATATTGCCATTTGCAATGATTTCGATGGACCTAGAGGGTATTATCCTAAGCGAAATAAGTCAATCAGAGAAAGACAATTATCATATGATCTCTCTGATATGAAGAACTTGAGGGGCAGGGCGGGGGGTCATGGGGATTAGAGAGGGAAAAATAATGAAACAAGATGGTATAGGGAAGGAGACAAACTATAAGAGACTCTTAATCTCACAAAACACACTGAGGGTTATTGGGGGGTTGGAGGGTAGGGATAGGGTGGATGGGTTATGGACACTGGGGAGGGTTTGTGCTACGGTGAGTGCTGTGAAAGATGTAAGCCTGATGATTCACAGTCCTGTACCCTTGGGGTAAAAAAAGAAGAATAAAATGAAAAAAAATGTAAATTAGTAAAGAAAGAGATGGCAGAGAACATGGTTTGGCATGCCAGTGGTGAAGGAATTATGAATGACAAAGTGGAAGGGAGTACACAAGATGGGCAGACAGTGCCAGAGTTTTTGGAATGAAGTTCAAAAGAACCTATGAATGCCTGGTCTTCCCTGCTTCCTGTTTCAGATAAGCAGAAAATTCATCTTTAGCTTTCACTGAAGCTGCTCCCTAATCCAGAAGGCTGGAGCAACGCTGGGTGAGAAATTTGTAGCTTTTTAGATCAGGTATTATAAGCATCTTGGTTGAGCAGATGCTAATTCAGCAACCCCTTGAGCTAGAAGCAATTTTACAGATTGTTTAATGGGTTTTCCTTAAATCTTTCTAAGCAGAAAGGAATTTTCCTATTTTCAGTCCTGAGAATAGACAAAAAAAAGTCTCTTCTGGTTGGGCACAATAGCCCAACCCATCCAGGTCGCCCTCTCAATCAGAGGTACCAAATAGTACACTGGAGAGTGGTCTGTGCACTCCAAGCAAGGGATGCACATCTAATTCCCAAACTGCCAAAGATCTGCTCTGGAGTTGCTGTCTATAACTTCCTCCAATTCTGGTCCATTGCTTGCTAGCAATCCAGACTGTCCCTTAAAGTTCCCCTAAAGCCCATATGCTTTAGTTTAAGAGCACTTCCTCTCATGCTGTTGTCAGTAGAAATGGGGAATGCCTATTACCCATTCCGGCTAATTGCCTCCATGCAGCTTAGCTTCTTCCCTAGGCTGCTGATTTAACTGCCTTTCATTAACCTAGGAAAACTTTACTTCTTGGAAACCCTCCGTTGGTGAGTATTCCAAGCCTGACAGCAGCTGTATCACTTCCAATGTCTAAGGAAGTCATTGAGCATTTTACTTCTTGATGAAGTCTTAAGAGGAAGTGAATTCTCAGCTACGTTGGGCCATCCATAGTCTCCCTGGGGACTGTACAGTGGCTTGAGGAAAACCTCATCCCAGCCTATTACAACAGTGCTGCCTTGCCAAAGTACACAAGGCCAGCCACTGCGCTGTGCTGTGAGCTGAGCCAAAGCAATGGAGGGCAGAGTGCAAGAACAGCAGGGCTTCCCTGACCTGACAAATCAGGTGGCCAAGCCTCAGGCCAGTCAATTCTGTGCCATGCAGGGGTCATTGCAGCCAAGTTAACACACTTATTTCTACCCAGCCATGCTGAATGCAGAACAGATTTCCAAGAAATGCCTTTTTAGTTTCTGCTCTTAAAAGAGGTGTTGAAAAGAACTAGAGAGAAAGAAAGGATGAAAGAATGAGAGAGAACTAGAGAGAGAGAGAAAGAGAGAGAGAGACAGAGAGAGAGANGAGAGAGAGAGAGAGAGAGAGGAGAGGGGAGGGAAGAGGTAGGGAGGGAAAATGAAATGAAATAAAATAGAGCAAACCTTCCCTCTGCGTGTTCCTGAATCATGACAATGAGCTGTGTTGAGATCATATTTGCACATAGCTGGATAGCCGGAATGTGTGTATCTGGCAATTTCATAGCACAGGAATTATGGCAGGAAATTAAGCAGGAGGTCCTCCCTGCCCTGGTGTGCCTTATTCTGCTATCTAAACATACCCACATGGACTTTAAGACAATTTCAAGAAAGTATAGCAGATGTAAAGTATATGGTCTAAGTGGATTTAGAGAAGTGTTTAGTTAATTTCCCTCATGCAGCTTAGCACCCCAACCTGGGGGTGGACAACTGGATTTCCTTTCTTTTTTTTTTTTAAGTTTACTTATTTATTTAAACGATCTCTACACCCAATGTGGGGCTCTAACTCCCAATCCTGAGATCAAGTATTTTATGCTCTTCCGACTGAGCCAAGGTGCCCCTGGACAACTGGATTTCTTAAGTCCTACTGTCTTACCTATTGGCCCAGATTGCTATCTGGTTCCACCTTCAAGTCAGCCATAGTCTTCCTCTGGTGGCAGCTTTTGTGGAGTTCTGATAAAAGTTTCAGTTGAAACACCAGACACCGTTACACTCAAAGGCCAACATTATGAGGAACTGTGCTGGTTCTGGTGACACCAAAGGGAAGTGGCAGGCATATCTGCAATGAACAGAGAGGAAATAAGCACATTCTCTAACAAACTAAGGGCAGAAGTGATGGAACAGACTTGGGTTTTTTCTAGATCCCTTTCACCTTCAAAATTCTGTCATTAGTACTGCTATTAAAAAAATTATTTTATTTAGAAAACTTTAAACTTGGCTTCCTTGACTACTTGCCCTTCATTATAAGGGTGTAGTTCTATCGTTCAGCTTCCTTATAGTAGTTAGTGTGTTTGGGAAGACTGTGTGTGTCTGTGCATATGTCTGTGTAACTCTGTGTCTATTTCCTCCCAAAGAAAAAAGATATACCTAAAGGTGCTCCCCAACCAACCTCAACCCATCCACTAAGATAGGCTCAAATTCTAGGAGTTCTTAAAACCAGGGTACCCACACTTGAAATTGCTCCCAGTGTCGCCTTCCACCTTCAACAAGTATCTGTACATTTTAACAAAGCCATCAGGGTTAAAAGGTGAACAAGCAGGGGAGCAAAACAGCATAAGTGGCAGAGAAGAGGGCAATGAGGGCTAAGGCATTACCCTATTTACATTAAAGTTGTTTTTCCTCTGGATCTCAAGAAGGAAGAGATTTAGATGACAAGATCCTAGTGCAAGAAGAGACTTTTAGAAATAGTCACATTTAGGCCACTTCAGGCAGATGCCATAGCACACTTATTTTAAAGAATTTTTTTAGAAATTCCCTTAATGTTTGTAAATGTTCCTTTTTGTTTAACTTCTTTTCCTTGTGTTGCCACAAGCTCATTACTTCTTGGTTTGCAGGTGGTGATGTAAATAGTGATGAGTGGGCTGTCCCATGTGAGGCAGTAGGGGTATACAAGGGAGGTAAGCCTTCAAGATCAGGTCACCCTCTCTGCTTGATAGAGAATCTGGTTGCAGTTTGGACGGCTCAGAGCCACAGCCTGAGGGAATGACATAGGTTGCTGGCCTCAATAGGCCAGGCTAATAAGAGCCAGCAAAGAAATCCCACTGAAGTATGTGACACTTGCCCAGAAAACATTCAGAAACATTTTTACTGTTATGATTTCTGGGAAGTCCTGGGAATCCTCAAGAGACAGAGCACTTCTTAATTTCCTGGGTACTTTAGGGATTCCTGGCACAAATAAAGAAAAACCAAACCAGAAACCAACTTATTTCTCCAGCTTGTCTGTAGAGGTGTTATTTTCAGTTCTCTGCATCTAGCTTGGGGCTCCCTTTCTACTAGCGCTCTCCATCCTAAAGGAAAAAACTGATTCTTGTTTGATTGATAGGTCATGTGTTTCCACTTAGCATGTGGCAGTCAACATATTATTCTCATGCCATCTTATTGGTGCTGGGAGCTGTGTGGATTGGGACCTGTTAGTGACATTTCAGAAAAGATGTGACAAAGGCATTAGTTTGTTGAGTAGCAACCAAGCTGGGACACAGTGTGAAAAACACAAGAAAGTGCAAATATATAGACACTTGCACACCCACACAACACAACACACACATTCATGAGGTTCTTGGCTTTTCTAACCTCCTCTCCCTAGCACACCCCCTTCACACATACATAAACAACTACAGCAGCAAAGCTTGGCTTCCCATATGTACCCAAATAAGAGCTATAGTGCTCACATCTGGATTGAAGAAGTTAGATTCCTTGTAACTCTCCTCCTCTCTCACAGATCTTTCTCCAGGCAAGGTATTCTCTAGATAAAAATGGGAGGTTGGTTCTTCCTCTTAATGTCCTTCTCCCTGACCTGTGCCCAAATTGCCTGCCCTCACTGCCACAGCCTGCTAAAGTAATCACCTATCCTCAACTTACCTTCTTTCCAGTGGCCTCTTCAGGGGCTGACCTTTCGTCATGTTCTTCCTGCCCAGAATACTGCACATCAGAGTGGCAACCTGGGTGGAAAAGACTGGCAAAAGCTGAAGGGACCATTTGTACCTCTGTGCCCTTTCCAGATTTCTCTGTGGTCAATCACCTATGAGACCTCAACAGAATGAGTCATTATGGGTTATTCAAAGGAGGAGAAAGCAGGTTCTGATCTCAAGAACCACACAATATAGCTAGGAGGAAAAAGTTAATATACCCACTGGAGACTGAAAAACTGGATATAATGGTGGGGAGATGTATTAATTGTGAGCAATTGCATTCTTACTGTAAGTGCTGAGAGGCCATGGAGACTTCTTGGTGAGATAGAATAGTCTGGGAAGATTTCGTACAGGAGGTAGGAATTGACCTAGTATCCAGTGAGTCTCACCATGCAGCCCCATACTGTAATGGGCTTGCAATTTGCTCTGCCTGGGTGTGTTGGGGTTTGGAGATGGGACAGAGGGACTGGGCAAAGCCATAACATAACACTTCTGACTACAGTCCTCCTGCGGTTCTCTTCCTCCCTAGCTTGGCCTTGTGCACCTCCACCTACTCCACCAGGTATCATCTCCTTGAGCTTAGAAATTTTACCAAGGCAGCAGCTGGAAGCCAGGCATTGGCTGCTAGAACAATATTGGCTGGATTTCAAGTTGTTTTCAGACCTTCACAGGGAGAAATCTGCTTTTCTCTTGCTCATTCTAATCAAGACCATGTGCTCTGGGCCCCACAGAAACATAATTGGTGGAATACTTTCTCCAATAGTTCATCTTGGGGATTCAACAACAAATACAAACTTGAGTTGCAGTAGAAGGGATGTTGGCTGCCTGGGCTCAAAAGTAATGTTCCCGAGTTCCCAGTGGGATTGCTTGTACTCAAAAGAGAGAAGATATTGGGTCTCTGGAAAGGGTGCAGGACTTTGACATTTCTCTCACTCCCTTTTTTTGTGGGGAAACACAAGAATTTCTTCTATGAATAGCCAGAGGTAACTAGTATGAGCACTGTAGCTCACTTCAGAAAGCCTTGGGTTTACACTGAATGAGGGGCTGGGCTTTCTGCAAACAACTGCTGGCCAGAGACATCTGAGAAAGGTCAGGTGTTCACTGTAGTGTGCGCTGGTGTAGTGGGAAGCCAGGGACTTGAGCTCTAGCCCCGTATGGGGCCATCCAATTCCTTGTGTGATCTGGGAGCAGGCCACTCCTCACCCTGCTTCTCCCTAGGCTCCAATTTTTAAAATGAGGGAACTGTCTCCTCTCTAGGGACTTTGGCAACTCTGAAATTCTGCAATTCAAAGTCCAGCTCTTCAAACAGTGCCCAGCACTTGAGTGAAAGCAGCCTGCAATAGAGCTCACTCCAGGCATAAGTTCATATGCAAGAGTGGTGGATATTGTCTCTCTGGGGTGATTTGGCATACACTTGTCTTGCCTAAAAGTATTCCCTCATTGATACATCAGAAATTTCTGCTGGTCTGATCTCTTCCCCTTTGGGAAAACCACAGCCCTGACGCTCTCTTCTAAAAATGCAGATGATCTGTGTAACCCTTTAGCATGAATGCACAAATCAGACACACTTCTCCTACAATGGAGAACAGGGAAATAAGGAAAAGGTGGTGATGGGAGAGGGGTATAGATTTGGAAAAGTGGTTGCCAAGGATGCATATTTTTCTGCCTTCACAATGTTGCTCAGGGACAGGCCTGGCTTTCCTACAGTATTGCTGTTGTTGTTTTGTTTCCAGAGTGGATGGGAAGTAGAGAGTTCTTACCTCCTTCCACTTATACTCTATTTGGAAAGTCAGTTTTCAGAGATGTTGGCAGATCCTCAGTTGGACTTGTCTGCAGAGAAGTACCAAATCACAGGGATTTCTTGCTGCCATCAAGCAGTACTATACTTATGTCATCTGTGAAGGATTTGGAAAGACTTTAGGGATGAAGAACCAACCCATGGTCCTTTGCGTATCCATTTCCATTAATTAAGACCTTTTGTCATCAAGTTTCTGTTAGCTGGTTTCTCATGCTGTGATTTGCAGGAGACATAGGGTCTAATGCTAGCTTGCTTCTTACCTAATCTTATAATCTTGGCAGTAGTCATTTAACCTCTGTTTGCACTAGGCTATGAACCATGCAAGGAAAGTGATCTTAATGGTTCACAGTCACACTTTGAATGGAGGGCAGGGCTGGAGAGATGGAGAGAGGGGCAGGTAGAATGAAGGTGGTCAGGGAAAGAAATGGAGAAGAGAGGAAGTGGGTTGTTTTAATTAAAAACTCTATTACTGAGCTTGATCACCCACCTTATTCTCTCGACTTGGCTCTGAGTGACTTTTTGCTGCTTGTTAAAATCAAATCCACCCTCAAAGGACAAAGACTTATCACCACTAAGGATATTCAAACAAACGCCCTGCAGGTTCTGAACTCAGTTGCTAAAGAGGAGTTCCAAAAAACATTTTGAGCAATGGCAACATCACTGCAATAAATGTACAGGGATTTAGCCTCCCAAGGAGCTAGTCTGAAGGGGACACTACTCCTTTGGATGCGCACGTCCTGATAAGCTTGTGAAAAAGCAGCAGTCACACTATATTATGGTCACATTTCAAATTATTGTGTTTCCTCTCCTTTCCTTCTCAATGGGGATTGGCAATAGCTGGTTGCCAAGTTTTGTAGGGAGCAGCTGAAAGCCATGTGGGATTTTTACCCTGGTTTATGCTGTACCTATGGCTATTAGCTTTCCTTAACTGTACATGCAATAAAAGAATATCATAGGAAATTGGCACTTGTACAGTGCTTTATGTTTTTCAAGGCGGTTTCATACCCAGATGATAATCTCATAGAGTGAAGGAAACTCATCTTATTTACTTTTGAATACCCAAACCCTAGAACAATGCCTCACTCATAACACTCAATAAATGTTCATGAAATGAAATAGCTATCCTCCCATTTTATCCTTGAAACATTCCTTTAAAGAAAGCAGACTAGGTATTATTAAATATATTATTTCTATTTTACAAGGACCCAGGACACAAAAAGTACAGTATACATGGGGGTGGAGGCAGTTTACTGTAGTGTTTATGATCATGAGCTTTTGGGGATGGTTCTGAATGCCAGTTTGGACTTTGCCACCAATTAGCCATTGACCTTGAGTAATTTACTAAACTTGAATTTTTTCAACTGAGGAGCAATAGCTTCCTCAAGTGAAGATAAAAAAAGTCTCTACCTTCCAGGATTGTTGTGAGGATGAAATGTGATAATGTATGCAAGCATAGGGCTGACATAGTAAGTAAACATACAATGAGTGGTGGCTATTCTTATTTAGTGAACTGCTTAGTTTATATAGCTAGTTCGTGCAAACCCCAAGCTGGAATTCTGGGCTAACTTTAAGTGTCAAGTTCTTTGCACAAGACAAGGTAGAAAAGAGTATAAGATAAAGTGGTCTAGACTCTAGAGATTTGGTCAGCAAATGGAAATGAAAGCTCCAGGATGCCCTTTGTACTTATTATATAAGAGATCTTCTGAAATGGATATTCAAGATCATATGGTTCAATCACTGTACCTTACAAAAATATTGTCCCAGGCTTGAAGGAAATCCTTTTGTGACTTAGTCATTCCATCCATGGAAGCCATATCTCCTTTCAGTTCCCAATGTCACCACAGATGCAATATATACTAATATTATATATATATATATATATATATATATATATATAACGTAACCTGTCCAGGTATAAGTATCCGTATTGTAATGAAAGTATCATTCTTATTGCGTTTCAACAAAATAGTAGCACTCCAATGTGGAATATATGTGATTATATAGATCAAATCAAGGTACACATTAGACCACCAGTCTTTTTATTCTAGTCATCTACAACATAGACTCATGAAGAATACAGTAGATANATATATATATATATATATATATATATATATATATATATATATATATAAAATTTTTAAGGTACCTAGATAAAAGTAAAAAAGAGAGTGGCCACTGATTACAGGATGAAATCTGAGGCAGCATCTCCTTGCATTCCAACTTCCAATCCCATGGAACAGAGCTAAACAGAGGCCCATGTTGGCCTGTTTCCTGATTTCAGAAACATAAATCCAATCAACTGAAATGCCTCCTGTTTATACTGGCTACCCAAGGCCCCTCAAGACTTTATACAGGAAGTCATTAAAATTCCTTATATTCTCCCTAGGCAAAGATATACCCAGTCAAGCGTCTTCCTTCTTTTCTCTATCCAGAGGAGATCTAATTATCTAGCAGCCTTCTATCCAGGGAAGACACATTCTCTCTGTTTGGAGACTTGAAAATTGTCCCACGTGGAAGTCCTGAGTAGCAATTTCAGTGAAATTCTCAAGGATTCTTGGCAGATTTGGGAATGGCCTCTTATCTCTGTCATTGTACCTGAGAAAGCCCATATTCTTGCCTCACAGGGCCTACCCAACCTGATTTCTCTTTTTTTTCTCTTATAGTCACACCTGAAAAAACAGGGCCTCTATGAAGGCTAAGAAATACAGCCCCAGAGAGCCACAAACCCTTCAATCTTCAGTGTTTAGAAGACCAAAGGACCAAATCTCCACTTCTGTTTGACCCTTTGAAACTCAAAGCCTGAAACATCCTGTTCTTTTGCTACATCTGCTTCTTTACCATATAGCTGGAGCTGCTCCTGTGGGGCAGAAGGATGAGTTTGAAAATGCTCATCTTAAACTTTACATGTGGCTTGTCATCAACCTACAAGGAGAACTTAAGCTAAACCGTGGCATTCTTCTCATTCCTTCTTTTCTAATTAAGAACATATGACCTCCACTCCCTTCCCTCCCACCTCTTTCAGGAGCATTCCCACTTTCACAGTGCTAAAAGCACAGAGATACTTGAGGTTCAGTCCAGCATGAGCCCCTGGCTTACTCAGGTGTTGTCTTCCCTAAAAGGAGTCCCAAATTACTTCTTTCTGTGTCCTAAGCTGCTTCCTGCTGAACAAATACCCAGCTTCATCCTGAAAAAACAAGGATAAGGACACTTGTGGTTCTATGCTTTCTTGGGTTTGGCAACTGCTTCCTGGCCTAAGTTCTCACACTGAGTACAGACAGCAAGCAAGCAAGCAAGCTCTGAAACAGCCCTTCCCAGAGTTGGTAGTTTTGACCTCATCAACCCAAATTTACATTTTCTGGCTCTCTTCAAAGTTTCCAGCACTCCCACTTACTCCCTTCTTATTATGACTATATGTTTTTAGAGTAGCTTCCCCAATGAATAATGTGCATAAGAGATGCAGACAGATACATGCTTAACCCAAAGGAATAGCATTTGGTGGCATAATTCAATGAGGAGTTATTTGAGGACTTAAGGATCTTCTTCATGACCCACAGAACACATAACCAGAATAACTAACTCCAAAACCTTTACATGGGACCCACATTTCTTCATGCTTCCATTTATAATCATGGGGTCCCCTAAGCTTCATCTTGGGGAATAATTTCTGTGTTTGGCTACAGACCTCCCAGAGAGACTGTGCCTCATGAGGGGCTGAGGAACAACTATTCTTAGGTCATACTAAGATCTGTTCTTCATGGATGCACAAATAGAAACGTGGACAGAAATATGGCCTGAGGTTCCCAGACCTCAATACCACCCTTGGAGCCCACAGAAAGGCCCCTGCCTCTATACACGTATTCACAAAGAGCCTCCCCTATCACACAGAGAGCCCACACAGGAAATATCTTCCCTCTGCCTGAATGGGCCAATTGCCTTTGTTAAGTGGGTTAGAGTAACTAGGTTTTGTACTTTGTGACATATATCATGGTTTCTTGGGTTAAAATGTGGCACTTATGATGATGTCACAGCTACAGGGGTGCTAGTGCCTAAAGAGACATGTACATCCAGGTTTAACCCTTATGTGTAGGTTAGTAGAGGAAAAAAAATACATCATAGGATGACACAGAGAAGGAAAGGGGAAAGCATCTCAATATATTTCACAGGGCCTAAACAACCATGCCTGGAGACATGAACTAAGACCCATTTCTGTTCCATGTCCAAATGATGTCTATACTAATGCTATTATTTGCAATGCCTTGTACTCTCTGGCTGGCAGATGGCTTCAAAGTTTTGCTCGTAACAAACCACCATATTTTTTCCCCACTGGGTATAGGTTACGCTGTTAATGGTATCCTTTCCCTAGGGGACATGGGATGAGAATCATGTTAAGGATGAAAATTCTTAATATCCTGAGGGTAGATTTGAGACAGGACTCCCCCAAAGTGAAGACCTCTCCCTTTTGTGTTGTTATTGGGAGTACTGGCTCAGGGCTCTAATTCCTTACAAGCCATGTGAACCATGAAGTTCATAATGTAGCTCCCATAGTCAAATTTATTGTCATATAAGTGAATGAACTTGACAACTTGGTCATTAAGGTCATTGCTGGCCCAGACAGCAAAGGTAGGGGAATAGGTGTCACTCTTCAACTCACAGGAGACAACCTGTTCCCCTGTATAGGCCAAGATATCCTTCCAGGGACCCTCAAATGCCTGATTTAATATCTTATTTATTTAATTTAACACCTTCTTGATGTCACATATTTGTCTTCTTTTTCAGAGTGCAGATCAGATTCATGACAGACATGTTGGGGTTAAAAACACAGAAGACTAAGCCCGTGGGACTCCCATTCAGCTCAGGAATGGCTTTGCCCACAGTCTTGGCAGTGTCAGTGTTTGCAGAGAGGATGATCTGAGAAGCACCATGACCAACATGCCACAGTTTTCTAGAAGGGCAATCTATATTTTTCAGGGTGGAGGTGATGGTGTGAACTATGATCATAAGTTTCTCCATGATCCCAAAGTTGATATGAATGAATAACACTGACCAAGGTGCTGAGCAGTTCATGGTGCAGGAGGCAATGCTGATAATCTTGAGGTAGTGATCATACCTCTTATGATTCCCTTCCACCCCAAACATGGGGATATCTGAGAAAGGGGAGGAGATGATGAGTCTCATAACCCTAAGTGAGCTCCAGTACCCTCCAAGAGAGGGAAGAGATGAGTGGACTCCACATCGTATTCAACACCAGCATCATCCCACTTGATGTTAGCAATATCTCACTCCTAGAAGATGGGGATGGGCTGTTGACAAGCATCCCTATCCTTGACAATGCTGCTGAATTTTTTCATGGGTGGAATCACATGTGCAGATGATGTAGCTGAGGTAGTCATAAAAAGTAACAATACCCGCTTTGTCACAGATGGAAGCAGCCTGCAGGCCAGGAGTCAAATAGTCAAATTTGTTTATTCCAGCCTTTACTATCATGTCTCCGGAATGTTGTTGGCACTGACAAAAATGGTGCAGGTATGTGCTAAGCATAGAAGAATAGATAGTGAACCATATCATTTTTAATGGTCAGATAACAGGTTAGGTATGAGACTTCACTGTCCCCCAGCAGTCACAAAATTTTATTCATTGAACAAAGTTGTATTTCAGACCATCATACTTTTCCTTCTCCATCCAGGTTTCTCAGTCTAGAAAGAAATAAACACACAACCACACTAGGGTTGGTATAAAATCTTGGTCTTCAGCAACTAGAACCACAACACTACCAGAAATCCCTCCATATTTTCTCAATTAGTAACATTTCCATCTCTTTAAGGAGTATTCCAAACTTTAACCTCTCTCCTCAGACTTCTTCTCCACTCCACCTACCCCTTACTCTTATAGCAGGTTGCTTTGCTTCCTCTATCACCAAGATAATAGAGATCATCTGGGACAGGGAGCACACCAAACATTCTGCCTTGACATAGCGACAAATGTCCCTACATCTAGGTCCATCCTTGTCTTCTTCCCTTCTACCCTTCTGGATATTATCTCACATATGCTCTGAGATCTTTAAAATTTTCTTCCTGCTCAAATCTACATTCAATCCTTCCATCTTCTAGTTCCTTCCCCTCAGTATTTAAAGATGGTCAAGCTTTATTCTAACAACAATAAACAAAGGAACAAGCAAGAAACTCTCAAAAACATCTCCAGGTATCATACTATGCATTTTATTATCTCACTGCAGTGGGAACTTTCAGTGCATTACAACCTGTTGCAATCTGGCTGAAACTACTTTAATGATCTCTCTTAACTGTCAAATTCAATTTGTATATCTCATCACTACCTGACTTTATTTTCTGTGTCACTTGATACTGTCGGTCACTCCCTTCTATCTAAAACTTCCCTTCCTTTCCTTCTCTTCCTTTACTTTCTTGACTTCCGTGGCAGTATTCATTCCTGATTTTCTTCCCCTACCTTTAGGATTACTCTTTCTCAGTCACCTTGGTAGGCTTGTCTTCCTCAACCAAACCTTTGGAAATATTTTTTTTTTTACCAGGGTTCTGTTCTCAGAAATCTTCTTTTCACTCCAGTCACTTTCCTTGGGTTTGTTTGTTTGTTTATTTGTTTGTTTTTGTTTTTGTTTTGTTTTGTTTTTTTACTTTCCTTGGGTTAACTCATTCATGCCATGGCTTTAGTGAACACCAACATTATTACAATTTCAAAAGCTAGATTACCAGACTAGAGTTCTTCCATGAGTTGGAAGTACATTTTTACTATTATTTACTCGATATATCCATTGGAAATCTATAGCCAAATCAAAATCAGTATGTTCAAAAATTTGAATTAACTTTTGCCTTTTCTTCCCCAATTCTGCTAATCTTAACTTCTCTATTTTATTAACTAATAATAGTCAATTGTTTTAATTAATTTAATTTTAATTAAGTTTAAATTAATTAAATTAATTAATTAATTGCAATTAAATAATAATCGCTGCCCAAGGCAGAATCAGGGTTAGCACTATCAATAGCTTTTTTCCTTTTATTTTCCATATCCACTCATTCATTAAGCAATATGAAGTATGCTTTCTAAATATCCTTCATCTCCATCCCAAATCTCTGAGATAAATTATCATTATTACTCCCAACTGGTATGGCTGCAAGTCTCATCGCCTTCCAATGTATTCTCCAACTGCAGAGAAAGTGATCTTTCTAAAATGAAAACCTGATCATACTTTCCTTGTTTCCAACACTCGTTACTCATAATTTCCATTGTTTCTCTAACTTTCCACCTGAAATAGCCCTAGAAGTTCAGAGTATAGTTAGAATCAGCTCAGTGCAAGTAGAAACTTTTCCTTCTTTTGTTGCAATAATTCATAGTCACCTAGCATTTTATTACTTATTATATCTGTGTTTAATATAAAATTATATATTACAATATTTCCATTAATTGAAAAAAGCATTTAGATAAAATTGATGCTTTAAGAAGATTAACCATATTTATTTTAAGAATTTGAGTATCTTTTTGCACACCATCTCCTACTATAGTTTGAGAAGCTCAGGCCCTACAGGAGCAAGTCCAAACTAATTAGCAGAATATAAAAAGTCCTCTTTAAATTTTTAAAAAGATTTATTTATTTATTTGAGTGGGGAGGGGGCAAAGGGAGAGGGAAAATCTCCAGCAGACTGCCTGTTGAGCAAGAAGCCAATGCAGGGCTCCATCTCAGGACCCTGAGATCACGACCTGAGCTGAAATCAAGAGTCCGATGCTTAATTGACTAAGCCACCAGGTACCCCCCCTTTTTTTTATTTGAGTATAGTTGACATCCAATGTTATATTAGTTTCAGGTGTAAAACATAGTGATTCAACTTTTCTATACATTATGCTATGCTCACCACAATTGTAGCTATCATCTCTCATCCTACAACACTATTACAATATCATTGACTATATTTCTCATGCTGCACCTTTTATTCCCATGACTCATTCATTCTGTAACTACAAGTCTGTATCTCCCACTCTTTTTCACCCATTTTTTCTATCTCCCCACCTCCTTTCTCCCAGTATCCCTTAGTTTGGTTTCTGAATTAATGGATCTGATTCTGCTTTTTGCTTGTTTGTTTATTCATTTGATTTTTTTTAGATATCACATATAAGTGAAATCATATGATATTTATCTTTCTTAGTATGACTGACTTCACTTAGCATAATGCCCTCTAGTTTCATCCATGTTGTTGCAAATGGTAAGATTTCATCCTTTTTATGACTTCACAATATTCCACATCTTTATCCATTCATCTATCAATGCAGACTTAGGTTGCTTCCATATCTTGGCAATTGTAAATAATGCTGCAATAAACACAGAGGTATATATATCTTTTCAAATTAGTGTTTTAGCTTTCTTTTTTTTTTAATTTTATTTTTATTATTTGCCCAAGGGGTACAGGTCTGTGAAT
>LNAC01001802.1:0-78065 GCA_002007465.1 Ailurus styani
TCCTGGGACCTGATGATAATCGGTCTCCTACTCCTCCGCCATCTTGCCGCTCCTCCGAGAATTCTATTTCTTGATTTCTGCCCTGGCTAAGCTCTCCAGTGTAACAATGAATAGAGGTGGTCACAGAAGGTATCCTGGTCTTGTACCTGATCTTAAAATTTAATCTATAATTATCTAAATATTATCTATGATGTTTCTATATGATAGCTACTTTTCAATTAATAATCTCTACTTCTACTTTGATAAGATTTGCTGAGGTTTTTAAAAAAATTTTTTAAGTATTTTAATTCCAGGTACTTAACTTACAGTATAATATTAATTTCAGGTGTACAATAGTGATTTAACACTTCCATATATCACCCAGTGCTATTACCTATTTCATCTATTTCCTCACCCACCTCCCTTCTGATAACCATCAGTTTGTTCTCTGGAGTTAAGAGTCTGTTTCTGGATTTGTCTCTTATTTTTCCCCCTTTGCTTGTTTTGTTTCTTAAATTCCATATATGAGTGGACAGCAACATGCAAAAGAATGAAACTGGACCACTTTCTTGCACCATACACAAAAATAAACTCAAAATGGATTGAAGACCTAAATGTGAGACCTTGAAACCATAAAAGTCCTTGAAAAGAGCACAGGCAGTAATCCCTCTGACATTGGCTGTAGCGACATTTTTCTAGATATGTCTCCTGAGGCCAGGGAAACGAAAGCAAAAATGAGCTATTGGGACTACATCAAAATAAAAATATTCTGCACAGCAAAGGAAAGAATCAACATAACTAAAAGCCAACCTGCTGAAGGTTTTTTAAAATCATGAATGACTGTTGAAATTATAAGAGACTTATTTAATTTTCTTGTAAGGTTAATTTTATTAATTTTGTTGTTCAAAATAATTTTGCTTGTATGACATAAACTTAGCTTTTCATGCTGGGTTCAATTTGGTTATATTATGCTTATCATCTATTTTCCAGGTTAAAAGTACTTCTAAATAAATTATGTTTTCTTATATTGTTCTTTCCTGCCTTGAAATGAGGAAAATTAAAAAAAAATTGAATAGTGTTCCCTCTTTTTCTAGTCTCAGAAGAGTTTATGTAGGATTGAAATTATTTCTTTCTAGAATGTTTATGAGAACACCTAGTGAAATTCTTTTGCATTTCAACTCTGTACACGGTAAGAGAAGTGAATATTGATTTAATTTCTATAATGTATATGTGTTTCTACACATATCTGTTTTTTCTTTGAATCTGTTTTGACATATTTTTCTAGAGCATTGTGATTTTTCTAAAATTTAAAATTTATTTAAAAATTTTTCTGAGTGTGCCTGCATGGCTCAGTCATTTGACTGTCTGCCCTTGGCTCTGGTCATGATCCTGGGATCGAGCGCTGTGCTGAGCTCCCTACGCAAGTAATAGTCTACTTCTTCCTCTGTCCCTCCCCCTGCTCATGCTCTCTCTCTCAAATAAATAAAATCTTAAAAAAAAATAAAAACATTTTCTGCATTTTTTCCTTTGTAAAATCTGTAATGTATATGTACTATATGACCCATTTACATTCCTGATATTTGTTCTTTGTACTTTCTTTTTTTGTCTTGAGAAGATTCTCAAGTAGAATTGGCATTTTTACTAATCTTTTAAAAGAGCCAAATGCCAACTTTTTTATCTGTGTTGTTTATTTTCTTTGTCATTAATTTCAGCTCTCGTATTTATTATTTACTTCTGCTCTCTTTGGGTACGTCTTTTGAAGGTAGTGCATAGTTATATGTAATTTTACAAAGTCTGACACTTCTTTTTATTTGGAGCAGCTAATCCATGTACATTTCATTTAGTTACTGATTTCTGCTGGTTTAAATCTCCCCTTTTTTTCCTTTCTATTCGTCTTATCTATATTCTTTCATATTTTTCTTTTCCTTCCTTTGGATTCATGAAATATTTATAGCTGTCAATTTTTACTCTATTTCTTTTTAAGGAGGGGAGGGGCAGAGGAGAGGGATAGAGAGAATCTTAAGCAGGCTCCATCCAGCATAGAGCCTGATGCAGGGCTCCATGTGGGGCTTTAACTCACAGTCCTGAGATATGACCCGAGCTGAAATCAAGAGTTGGCCACTTAACCTACTGAGCTACCCAGGTACCCCCATTTTTACTCTATGAATTCTGAAGCTATAAACTCTGTTTTCATTATTTAATTAGAGATTCAGAATTTCCTAATATTTGGAACTGAAAAGAAAACCCACCTTGCTGAAAACCTGTAAATCAATACCTGCAGTCCGTATCTATATATGTATACTTGAAAGGAAACATATTAAAACTTAATGAACTAAGTTTTTAACACAAGACTTGAATAAATTGGGCCATGGAAGAAGGAATAATTAACAAAACAAATAGGAAGACAGGAAATAAATAATAGGGAGTATTAACAATCTCCAACTTGCAAGATGCCTCATACTTACCTATTTAAAAACAGTACAGGAGAATGATCAAGGCAATATGCTACTAACAAAGGATAGCCTTAGAGATCAATAAAATAGAATTTAAAGTCCAGAAAGTAAAAGATGCTCTATATCATTTGTCATCGGGGAAATGCATATCAAAATCACAATGAAATATCATTTTACATGTTCTAAGATGGCTAGAATCAAAAAGTCAGATAACAAAAAGTGTTGGTGAGGATAAGGAGGAATTAGAAGTCTCATACTGCTTATGGGAATGTAGAATAGTATAGCTAGCTGCTTTGAAAACCACCTAGTGGTTTTTCTAACAATTAAACATAAAATTGACCCAGAAATTACACTCATAGAGAAATGAAAACATGTATCCACACAACAATTTGCACAGGAACGCTAATAGCAGGGCACCTGGGAGGCTCAGTTAGTTGAGTGTCTGTCTCTTGATTTCAGCTCAAGTCATGATATCAGGTCTGTGAGATTGAGCCCCGCATCAGGCCACATGCTCAGCAGGGAGTCTACTGGAGATTCTCTCTCTCCCTCCCTTTCTAACCCTCCCCCCACTCTCTAAATAAATAAATAAATAAAATACTTAAAAAAAAAGAATAATAGCAACATTTTTCATAATAGCTAGTGGGTGAAAACAACCCAAATGGCCATCAACTGATGAATGGATAAACTAATGTGGTATGTCCATATAGTGAAGTATTACTTGGCTATAAAAGATATCAAGTACTGATACATCCTACCACATAGATGTTCCTTCAAAGCATTATGCTATGTAGCAGAAACATCCCAAATTCCTTGTCTGTTACACTGGTCTTGTTATGAATTCTCATGAGATATTTCTCTTTTAAAATTATTAGCAATAATTTGGGGCACCTGGGTAGCTCAGTGGGTTAAGCCTCTGCCTTCGGCCCAGGTCATGATCTCAGAGTCCTGGGATTGAGCCCCGCATCAGGCTCTCTGCTCAGCAGGGAGCCTGCTTCCCCCTCTCTCTCTCCCTGCCTCTCTGCCTGCTTGTGATCTCTCTCTCTGTTAAATAAATAAATAAAATCTTAAAAAATAAAATTATTAGCAATAATTTAACCATAGCCACTTTAAGTCTTCTATAGATAGTTTTCTGTTTTATTCTGATGCTATAGCTACTGGCCTGAGAACTTCCTCTTCAACAAAGAACTGTCTCAGTACCCCATGAAAGGGACTATGCCAGGTACTTTTGGTTGTAGGTTTCTGATGATATCACATAATCAACTTTGAGACTTCAGAAGTGGATTTCTAAAACTCTAGCAGAAAATCAGGTGGATTTAACAGAATGCAAACCCAAGATAGACCAGAGTGATAATTATCTACATTAAATTGAATGATTTGATGAAAATAAAATAAAACAAAACAAAAAACCAAAGCGTTATGCTAAATCAGTCAGTTACAAAAGGCCTCTAAGGCCCCATCTCCTAATACAATCACACTGAAGGTTAGGATATCAACATACAAATTTTAGGATGACACATTCATTCCATAATAATTTTATTCTCACTTTGTGCAACTTTCCTCCCATTTATTCTCTTCTAGCCACTTGGATTTTCTGTCAGTTCTTAGGACATGAATATCCCAACCTTATTCTTACCTCAGGACATTTGCAGTTGCTTTCCCTGCCTGGACTGTTCTTCAATATATCTCTATGTGGCTGGATCCTACTTCTTCAGTTTTAGTTCAAAGGTACATTCCTTGGAGAGATCTTTCCTGATCATGTTATCTATAGTGTAACTATCCCCTTTCCCTGATCTATGCCACTCTATCATGCACATTCTCTTTTCTTAGATTTATGACTCATCATTATCTAACTTTCATTTAATTTACTCATTTATTCTCCCTTTATCCAAACTAGACAATATACAGCAAATTCCATAAGAACAGGGATCTTGTCTGTATTGTTCATTACTCTCTCCTTACTACTCAGCAAGACCACCATACATGCCTGTGTCTTTGTGAACTGTACAACTCAAAGGTCACCAATGACACAGATGATATTATGAATGACAAATGAACTTGGCAATGACTCAAACAAGTGCTCACTTATTTCTTAAGTGCTTAAAGCAATGCTTAACACATAGTCACTATCTAGAAAACATTTCTGAATGCTTTAATTCGTTCTAGTGGTCTGTACTTAGAGCAGATCACACAGATTTGAGGTAAGGAAGATTGCTTCTGCCAGTTTCTTCTTTTTTATCTTATTCTACAGTGTAAATACTTTTTATAGAGACTACAAAGCAGGAATTTTTGATCAAAATAAAGATTCTCAGGATTTTATTGGTGTGATAAGCTCTACCCCTAACACTGAAGAAAAACTGACACAATTTATTTTTTCCAGTTGAACTCATAGATCTCAGACCACATACTGCCTCTTTATGAATTCCTTTTTTCCCAGCAAGACTTCCCTTGAGGTTTATTTTAACCAACTTTCACCCATATGAATATGGACTCAAAAGCCGGGAAGGTCAGCATCCTCGGCATCAAATAACTATGTATAAGCACCAAGCACTGGCACTATACATAACCACAGTGATCTTATATCAGGAAATGTATTTCTTTTTCCATGGTGCTCTCTAAACTACTGATTTGCAGCTCTGTTGGAAATATCACTCTTCTTGCAATGGGTTAGCAAACAACATCACTAACATATAATAGAGAGGTTTTAAAGGTCATGGTAGATTACTTTTCTGTCAAACAGCCTCAACTATGGATGAAGAATCAAAACAACTGTCTTTTATTCTCTTATAGGGGCCACTGATCTGACTCTGGCCATATACTGTCTCATTGTAGAAATCTATTCTTTCTCCCTCTGGTTCATTTAATTCCTCTATCCCATTTATATTTTTCCCTGGTTCTACTTTACACTGTTTGGTTCTTTCTCTATCTTATTTCCTTTCATGAGAATTTGGTTGAACTACAGCATTCAGTAAACTTTGAAAATACTGAGTTTCAACACAAACATAAAAACATATTACTCACAGATCCAATCTTGCTGACTTTTTTTTTTCATTTCTGAAGAGGGAAAGTTTGATAAGAAAAACGTTTATCCTTTTAAAGCCACACTCTTGTAGATCTGGGTTGCAAAATGTAGGAAGAAAATGTTAATTTCTTTGGAAACAAGGATGCATTCATGTATTTCTCTCTTTTAAAATTTTATCTTATTGTGTCCTACAGGGAAGAAGATACAGTCTTTGTAGGAATATCATTTCCATGTCTGACACTTGCCTTGGAGCTCTTTCTAAGGAGAACAGGTAGATGATTTCCTTTTAATATGCTTTAACATGATTGATTTAAAGATGAACCATTGGCCAAAATCTCTTCCAGAGTTATTTTGAGGATGGGAAAATGTATAACAAACTGTCAGATAGATTATACCAAGTAGAGGTCAGGTTAGCATCTGCAGGTACCACAGAGAGTGCTTGTTATATGTTTTAGAAATTCTACAAGCCATTTCCTGCTTTTAAAAAATATTTATTTATTTGGGGGAGAGAGAGAGAGAGCATGAGCAGAGCGAGTAAGAGAGAACCCGAGTGGGGGGAGGGGCAGAGGGAGAGGGAGAGGTAGGCTCCCTGCTCATGATGTGGAGCTCCATCCAGGACCCTGGGATCATGACCTGAGCTAAAAGCAGATGCTTAACCGACTGAGCCACCCAGGTTCCCCCATTTACCCATTTTTTAAAAAGGATACAATGACAATATTCTCTTCGTTCCCTTTACAGAAGTACAGCCTCCAAACTAATTATGTGCATTTGATGAAAAGCTATTTTTCCAATAATTTATTATGAGAAATTTGAAACATAATTGTTGAAATCATTTTATAATGAACACTTATGTATCCACTATTTATGGACTGCAATTAACATTTTTTTTCTATCTTTTCTTTATAACATATTTACTCATCTACACATCTCCTCCCCTTCCATCAATCCCTCTTGTGTTTCTGATATATTTAAAATTCAATTACTGATATCAATATGCTTTCTTCCAAATACCACTTAATTATTAAGTTCTAAGAGTATCTTATATATGGTGGATACCAGTCTTTTCAGATATATGTTTCATGAATATTTTGTTCAGTCGTGACTTGCCTTTTTATTTTTAATTGTCTTTGAAAGTACAAAAATTTTAAATTTTGATGCTGTTTATTATTTTCTAATAGTTATCAAAATGCTATTTTAACACCCTGTGGTAAGACATGGTTTTAATTATAAATTGAAAAGCCAGATAGTATGGGTATGTGATTTGACATGTCATGTTGAATTTGGCACTCTGGTAGCTTGTGAATATTTTCAGTTTGTACTATTACTGCATGTATGAATTCATTATAATATATACTTATATGATACATATATTCTCTAATATTTAATGTGATACATATATTCTCTAATATTTAAATTGTCAAGATTTTCTATTTACTTAAAACATTTGCCCTTTCAGAATATTGAGAAGTAGAGCTATTTGCTTTCTTAACTAGCATAAAACCTTTGTTGGAGGGTGGGTTAGGTAGGAGGGAGAGGCTGATAGAGAATGAGGGAGGGCAGATGAGTAAGAAGGATGGGGAACCACAAAGAAAGGGTGAGGACATGAGAGAAGAGTTCAAAGGAAAGAGCAGTAATTATCAGGAATGGGATTTGGGAAAGGGAATGTATGAAAATCTTTCGGAAGTCTAGCTGTATGCTGTGTGATGCCCCTACCTTTAAGGGAACTCAACATGATCTTCAGTGCTTTTTGAAGATTGGTTTCAGTTTGCTTGTGTTATACTGAGGCTGTGATATGTTTGACACTCTAAATTTTTCTGGAACTTATTTCCTACTCTGACTTCTGTGTATCTTATTGACATAGCTCGAGCATTTCCTACCTTTTTCTCATCACATCCAGTCTCCATAATCTCATCTATATAATGGACTGTCATAATGTTTTTGTTATATCTAGACTATGGAATATAATGTTATAGACATCAGGAGACTTGGCATAGCACTTGAGTGAGACAAAGTTTAAGTGTACTTCTATCTCTGTCAGGTAAAAGTGAACTGCCTCATCATTCTTGCTGTTTAATGTGGAGCCTAAAATGTATTTTCTAGATCAATAGCTGTCTGTCAGGAGTTAGAGATGTTTTGGTTTGCACCAGGAAAAAAATCAAAAACATAAAACCCAGCAGCTTTGATTGGAGTTACCACCTCATTATTTTATGATATTCAGTGGTCATTTTTCATGATCCATCTGCCTTTTTCACAAGCCAAAGAGATTACTTAACTGGGGCAGGTAACAGAGACTACCATCTGCATGATTATCTTAGTCTATGCAAATTCCTCAGGTATGTGTTATTGCCATTTTTTGGTATTTTCAATTAGAGGGCCAATTACAGCAGCTTCCACTCGGCCTTTCTTATACATTTTTTCAATTATGGCAAATAAACATGATATAAAACTTACCATTTTGACCATTTTAACCCCTCATTGTCATTAAATACATTCACATTGTTGTGCAACCATTAGGACCACTCATCTCCAGAACTTTTTCATCTTCCCAAACTAAAATTCTCCCCACTAAAACAACAGCTTTCCATTCATCACTCCTCCCAGCCCTTGGCAACCATCATTGTATTTTCTGTCTCTATCAATTTGACTACTCTAGGTAGCTCATGTAAATGGAGTTAAAAATATTTGTCCTTTTGGTTCTGGTTTATTTTGTTTACTATAATGTTTTCAAGATTCATCCATATCAGAGCATGTGCCAGAATTTCTTACCTTTTTAAGGGTGATTATATTCTATTGCATGTGTAGGCTACATTTTGTTTATCTGTTCCTCTTTTGATAGATAGTCGTGTTGTTTCTAACTTCTAGCTATTGTGAAAAATGCTGCTAAGAACATGAGTATACAAACATCTGTTTGAGTCCCTGTGTTCAATTTTTTCGGATATGTATCTTGAAGTGGGATAGCTGAGTCATATGGTAATATATGTTTAACTTTTTTGGAAGAACTGACATATTTTTCCACAGTAGCTGTATCATTTTATATTCTTACCAGCTATGCAGAAGGATTTAAATTTCTACATATCCATGCCGACACTTGTTACTTATTAATATTCTTAATAATAGCCATCCTAGTGGGTATGAAGTGGTGGCCCTTCTTATCTTACATAATAGCTTTTACCTTGGTTGAGAATTCTGTCATTTTGCAAGTATGTCTACTCCAAAAATAGATTCAGATATAGGGAAATAAATATAGTGTAGGTTACTGATCCCACAGAGGTCCTAGTGAGGTGAACTTGTGCTAAGACTAATTATTAGATAACCTCCACAGGCAATATATGTACACCTGGATCCTCAGGTGTACAAATTTAGCTTCATTATCTCTGAAAAATTCTGAATTTTTTCCTTTTTTTTCTAAACATTGTCCCTGAAAAATTATAAGCCCCTTTGAGGTAGACCTGGAGAAAACTTGGACTATGTACTTTAGAATATTGTGAGACTCTTTTTGAAGGTGTTGTAGCCACCTGATCTCTGGTTTAGGTCTGGGTGAGACCATAATTTTCTCTCCTGCCAAACTGATGAAGGTTTCTACTCATTGTGCTTGAATTTTATTTTCATTTATGTAGTTCAAGACTGCTCATCAATTTAATTCCCAGTGCAAATGTGATTGATCAGTTACTGCTAGAAATCACTTTGGGTCAAAACACTCTGCCACTCTCCCCTGCTGACTTTTATGGTAATTGCACTTACCTTGTTTTTCATGTTAAATGTTGTCACCTAACCTCTGCTACTCCGTAATCCTATCATTCCTATTAAAAGTGGGGGGACCATTTCAGTGGGGGCATCCCCCATTGTCATCTTTAGCCCACTGAAGACAGATGCCACAAAGGTTTTTAAGGATGCTTGTAATCCTTTCATCAAAAAATGTCTTAATGTCTTGAAGAATAATGTCATCTGGGACCTCTACAGGGGTATAACTATGAAATATTTGAGGGGGTTGTACATAATTAATCTACTCCAGCATTCTTATTTTGAGTACATGGATTCCTTCCTCCTCATTCTGTCAGATAAATTATGGCATCTTACCTTCATTGAATGTTGATGATTATTGAACCCATATTTTAGTCAGGCAAACAAGCCAATGATTAGAGCCAATTTCATCAGCTAGAGCTAATATTTTAAATCTGAAATCTCAGGTGACTTCTCCCTAATAAATTCAACCCCTCCCAACTTTATATTTCATCTTCCTAGGTCTAACAGTCATAAAATATAAGCCACACACACATTCTTCAGGGTTCTGCTGATACAAATTAGCAAGATATTGCATTTTTTTGGTGTATATGCAAACTCTTAATAGGATGGACATTGTATTTTTCTCCTCAATGTCTTAATGTCATCCTCAATCTGATGATAGTTATGGCTTGGAATGTAATAATACTGATGTGGGTGGGTCTTGAGAAAAGTAGTAATTTCCAGGAAAATTAACCACCTCAGATGAGATCTTTAGAGAGATGTTAAGCAGAGGAAAGTTAGTTTCTTCAAATGGGGAGGAAGAAAGATAGCTTCCATTGGCAAGGAAACCGCAGGAAGATTTGGGTTAAAAGTTTTCATATTAATTTGAATATCCAATGGGAAAAAGACAGTCTCTTCAACAAATGGTGTTGGGGAAAACTAGACAGCAACATGCAGAAGAATGAAACTGGACCACTTTCTTACACCATACACAAAAATAAATTCAAAATGGATTAAAGACCTAAATGTGAGACCTGAAACCATAAAAATCATGAAAAAGAACATAGGCAATAACTTCCTTGACAAAGGCCCTAGCAACTTCTTTCTAGTTATGTCTCCTGAGGCAATGGAAACAAAAGCCAAAATAAACTATGGAGACCACATCAAAATAAAAAGCTTCTGCACAGCAGAGGAGACAATCAACAAAACTAAGAAGCAACCTATGGAATAGAAGAAGATATTTGCAAATGACACATGTGATAAAGGGTTAGTACCCAAAACCTATACAGAACTTATCAAACTGAACACACAAAAAATGAATAAACCAATTAAAAATGGGCAGAAGACATGAATATATATTTTTCAAAAGAAGATATACAGATGGCCAACAAACACATGGAAAGATGCACATCATTACTGACCATCAGGAAAATGCAAATCAACTGCAATGAGATATCACCTCACACCTGTCAGAATGGCTAAAATCAACAACACAAGACATAGTAGGTGTTGGCAGGGATGTGGAGAAAGGAGAGCTCTCCTGCCATGTTGGTGGGAATGCAGCCATTGAGGAAAACAATAAAGAGGTTCCTCAAAAAGTTAAAAATAAAACTACCCTCCAGTCCATCAATCACACTACTAGATATTTACCAAAAAAATACAAAAGTACTAATTCAGAGGATACATGCACCCTGTTGTTTAGTGCAGCATTATTTATAATAGTCAAACTATGAAAGCAGCCCAGGCGTCCGTTGATTGAGGAATAGGTAAAGAAGATGTGGAATATTATCCAGCCATAAAAAAGAATGAAATCCTGCCATTTGCAATGACATAGATGAAATGAGAGAGTATAATACTGAGAAATAAGTCAGAGAAAGACAAATACTATATGATTTCACTCATATGTGGAATTAAGAAACAAAACAAATGAATAGAAGGGAAAAAAGAGAGAGAGAGAGGCAAACCAGGAAACAGACTGTTAACTATAGAGAAAAAAGTTATGGTTACCAGAGGAGTGGTAGGTGGGGGGATGGGTGAAATAGATGACGGGGATTAAGGAGTGCACTTGTGATGAGCACCGGGTGATGTATGGAAGTGTTGAATCACTATATTGTACACCTAAAATTACTATTACACTGTATGTTAACTAACTGGAATTTAAATAAAAACTTCAAAACAAAACAAAAAGTTTTTATATTAATTTGAGTCTGTCTACCTGTATTTATTCTAAACACTCAGTTTATTCTAATCTTAAATATCAAATTCTTCCTCATCAGTGCCTTGATATTAATCTGTAAGACTCAGCACAGATGTGCACTGAACTTGAATTTTAATTCTGCAACCCACCTCTTTATATTTGAAGCTGATCCTTAGCCATGTCTACTTTGTGGCTATATAACATGAGAAACTTTTAAGGCCCTTGGAGTGGCTTTCCTTATCTTCTTATGCCTTAATCTGAGAGTTTAAACACCTGACATCATTTTCATTTTGTAAGCTCTCTGGTGCTATCACAACCAGCTAATGGTCCCTATAGTGCTTAGTAGTTATTACTACCATAATAGATAAAAGCAGCAGCCACTTGACTTCTAAAGTATTATCTTCAATTAGCAATTTATCCAAGGCAAACCCTGGTGGTAATTTAAATAATTATGTTGTCACTGCTTGGAAGAAGCACTTCTCTTTTTTTACAATGACGATGGAGTCACTACTACATTCAAGCTCAAACGGATGAACAACCTAACTCCAGAATTCCATCCTGAAGATCTCTTTCCTGGAACTATTCAATAACAGTTCAGACAGAACAGAAAATCTGCTTCAGGAAGTTTAGAAAAGGATTTTAATATAAGGATCTTGTTTCAAAAGTTAGAAAAGCTAGAGTCAGACAGGATAGGGAGGCAATCTAGTTTGGCAAGGGAAAATCTCCTAAGCAGAACTGGAATGAATGTAGAATTGGACCCATGAAGGAGACAGAGCCTCAGTTATATATACCACTCAAAGAGGGCATTCTGGGTTCTCCCCTGTTCCCTTCTTCCAATGTCTCACCCAACCTTCCTTTGCTGAAAATTAATGGGAAGCTAGTTATCAGTGGATATTGAGAAGCAGAGGTTTTAGGAGTCAGTCCTCTACAGTAAAAATCAGAGCAGGAGAAAGGTGTAGAAATGGTCTTTAAAAACTGACAGCATACTATATATGAACCAAATCTTCTTTATCCATTCATCTGTTGAAGGACATCTCAGCTCCTTCCACAGTTTGGCCATTGCGGACATTGCTGCTTTGAACATTGGGATGCAGGTGCCCCTTCTTTTCACTACATCTGTATCTTTGGGTTAAATACCCAGTAGTACAATTTCTGGGTCATAGGGTAGCTCTATTTTTATTGTTTTGAGGAACCTCCAAACTCAGCCATCAATCAGAAAGAGTGAATACTTACCATTTACATCAACATGGATGGAACTGGAGGGTATTATGTTAAGTGAAATAAGTCAATCAGAGAAAGACAATAATCATATAGTTTCACTCATATGTGGGATATAAAAAATAACACAGAGGATCATAGGGAAAAGGAGAAAACTGAATGGGAAGAAATTGGAGAGGGAGACAAACCATGAGAGACTCTGGACTCTGGGAAATAAACTGAGGGTTGCAGGTAGGGAGGAGGGTGGGTGGATGAGGTAACTGGGTGATGTGCATTAAGGAGGGCACGTGATGTGATGAGCACTAGGTGTTAACACAACTAATGTATATTTGAACACTACGTTAAAAACTAATAATGTGCTATATGTTGGCTAATTGAATTTAAAAAACTTGGACATTTATAAACTTAAAAAAAAAAACCCTGACAGCCTACTGTTCCACTTCTAAAATTATTAAAAATGATGCTATCCCTCTAAAATAACTTCTTACATTCTAATGTAATTGTTCAAATACTCCCTCACCATGATTGTACTTTTTAAAAAAGATTTTATTTATTTATATTTGTCAGAGAGAGAGGGAGAGAGCACAAGCTGGCAGGCAGAGGCAGAGAGAGAAGCAGTCTCCCTGCTGAGCAAGGGGTCCGATGCGGGACTCGATCCCAGGACCCTGGGATCATGACCTGAGCTGAAGGCAGCCGCCTAACCAGCTGAGTCACTCAGGCATCCCACCATAATTGTACTTTGAAATGGTTCTATTTACTCCTTTGCTTTCTTCCATATATTGCATTTGTATCCCTACTTATTCTCTTAGATTCCAGTGTCCAGTATCTAATAGTATACTTGCTCATACACCAAATTCCTTTGCTCCATTGTCTTCTTTTAAAAAGATTTATTTATTTATTTATTTGAGAGAGAGAGAGAGCACTTGCAGGGGAAAGGCAAAGGGAGAAGGAGAGAATGAGTCCTAAGTGGACTCCACGCTGAGTGCAGAGCCTGGCATGGGGTTTGATCCCAAGACCCTAAGGTCATGACCTGAGCCAAAACCAAGAGTTGGATGCTCAACTGACTGCGCCACTGAGGTACCCCCAGCTCAGTGTCTTTTAATTATACCTAGTACTGGATGACTGCTTTCTCTTTTATTGATCTCCATTTTTCTTTTTTTGTTGTTGTTTCAAGTTTTTATTTAAATTCTAGTTGATCTTCAACTTTCAAAGTCTCCCCAAGAAAGGTACATAATAGTTCAGACTGTTTCCTTTATGAATTCATGATTACTAACCTAAAAGTTCCTTAAATATTGTCCTGTAATTCTGCTACATTAATCTGGACCAATCATTCTCCCACTTTCTACAATGTGTTTTTCTGTTCTGTACTATCCTTAAATGGTTATGTCCCTACTGTTTGCTGTAATATCAGGAGATAATCTCTTCTAATTCACAGTAAAGAAAATAAATTAGAGGGGAACTTTCCTGTTAATGAATATAATAGAATTACTACATCTGCTCACATCTTTATCTCCTTCGGTAATTTAACAGAGTGGAAGTTCTGTTCCTACTAAGGACAGTTTCCTTACTCCTGATTTGGATTGCATCACCTTCAAACCTCTCAGTATTATTATATTGATCAATATCTTCTCTTACGTGGATCTTTTCCACTAGCTTTTAAACATTCTAGCATCTACCATATTGGGAAAAAAATAATTGAGTAAAACAAGAAAGAAAAGCAAAACCAAACTCAACATTTCTCTACTAATTCCTCACCCTTTTCCACTAATTACCACCCTATCCATTTTTTTCTTCAAAGCCACACTTTTTAAAATAATTCTTAAAAATGTTTTTCTGTCTCTTGGCAGTTGTGAATAATGCTTCAGTGAACATGGGGATACAACTCTTTGACATCCTGATTTCAATTTATTTTGGATATATATACCCAGAAGTGGGATGGCTGGATCATTTCATAATCTGTTTTTAATGTTTTGAGGAACTTCCATACTGTTTCCCATACTGATTATACCATTTTACATTCCCACCAGTAGTATATAAGAGTTCCCATTTCTTCATATTCTCACCAACATTGGTTAGTTTTTTTGTTTGTTTGTTTGTTTGTTTTGGTGATAGCTATTTTAACAGGTGTGAGGTGATACCTTGTGATTATGATTTGTATTTCCCTGGTGATTAGTGATTTTGAGCACCATTTTATATACCTTGTGTCCATTTGTACATCTTTGGAGAAATGTCTATTTAAGTTCTTTGCCCATTTTTTGATTGAGTTACTTATTTTTTTGCTATCAAGTCGCATGAGTTGCTTTCTGAATATTAATCTTTTATCAGATATATGCTCTGCAAATATTTTTTTACCATTCCAGTGGTTGACTTTCCATTCTGTCGGTTATTTCCTTTGTTGTACAGAATATTTTTAGTTTGATGTAGTTCTATTTGTTTATTTTTGATTTTGTGGCTTGTGCTTTTGGTGTCATATTAAGAACTTATTGCCAAGATCAATGTCAAGAAGCTTTTCCTCAAATGTCCATTGACAGATGAATGGATAAAAAAATGTATATATTTACAGAAATATTAATCAGCCTTTAAAAAGAAATTCTATTTGTGTTAACATGGGTGAAACTGGGAGACAAATGTATTAAGTGAAATAAGCCAGTCACAGAAGGACAAATACTACATAATACCACTTATATGACATTTCTAAAGCAATCAGACTCACAGAAGCAGGAAATAGAATGATGGTTGCCAGGGGCTAGGGGAATGAAGAAATAGGGAGCTGTTGTTCAACAGGTATGCATATTTAGTTATGCACGATGAACAAGTTTTAGACATCTTCTGTACAACAGAGTGCCCATAGTTAATGTTGTATTGTCCAGTCAGAAATTAGTTAGGAGGATAGATTTCATGTTAAGTGTTCTTACAACATATACAAGCAAAGGAACACAAGAAAGCTCTTGTAAGTGGTGGATATAGCTATTACTTTGATTGTTTTGATGGTTTTGTGGGTATATACATATGTCCAAATTCATCAAATTGTGTACCTTAAATGTATACTGTTTTCTGTGTATCAGTGATACCTCAGTAAAAATGTTTAAATAGAATCCATCCTTTATGACTCCAATAAAAATTACTTTGTTATTTCCAACTTTATAAATGCAATGGAAAGATTTTCTTTTCATTCGTTTGGCCCGTAAGTAGAATTTGTTTCCTTCTTTGAAACTTGATTTCCTTTGACCCAAACTCCTTTTTCCTCTAATCTCTGTGGCAACTCCTTGTCTATCTTCTTTGTATGTACATCTTCTCCTCAGACATTAATTGTTGAAATTCTTCAAAATTCAATTCTAGGCCATTATGTTCTCTCACTCCAGAACTCAGAATGTGATTTCATAGAAACACAATTACTAACTCTGTGGTTTGGAAGTGTGTATTTGACACCTTTAATCTGATTCTGGAAATTCAGTTGCCTATTTGATGTCTAGATCTGTTAATTTAAAATATAGATAAAACTCAAGATTCTCATGGTCTCCCTAAAACCCCAAATATGTCCTCCTTCATTTTTGTTTGCTTAGTGTTTGTGGCACCATTCATCCCATTTAATAAGCCAGTTACCTACTAATAATCCTTGACTTCACTCTCTCATCATCCACCGTATCATATCCATCACCAATCTTTTATCCATTTTACCTTCTAGATTCTTCCTTAATCTTATCATAGTACTCCGTCATTCAACACTGCAAGTGGTAAACTAATTCATGAATCTAAATTTCCCTGCTTGCTTTGTATGATCATTTTTGTGGCAGAAAAATTTATTAAAATTTTTTTCTGTTAGTCTTCCCTGTATATTTCCTTCTGAAGCTTCATCCTCCCCTTCCCATATCAAGCAAGTGTCTGGGACTCCCTAAAAATCTTTTGCCCAGGAAATGTGCCATTCATAAGTATCAAGGTGTGAAGGAGGAGATTACAAGTCAATTGGAGGATTAAGGACCAGTGGGTAAAACAAGCAGGGCCCGACACTAAGCTTGTTACTGGACAGAGCTCTGGAGCTGCACCAAGTCGTTAGAAAGACATAACTGGAGGGAGATATAGGGAAGTCAGGTGATAAGCATGATATATCTATCTCACTATTTCAGTGTTGCACAGGACATTGCACAGAAACATTTACCAATGGGACGGGAAGGTACCAGTGATCCTTAGAAGACCAGAGGGACCTCCGTAACACCTTTGTATTTTAGGATTTTTTATAAATCCCTGGTTGTATAATGTACCTCAAATAATGGCTAAGTCTGAATTCTCTACCTGTTCAGTTAAAGATTTAAATCCATTTAAATCAAATAAAGAACTACTGGTTTTACAGCAGCAACTCACAGCTGCTTACTTGAATAGAAGATTTAGAACTAAATCATGGCAGCTACCACCAATATATGGCATACCCTTTGCTTATATAATTTTAACTACCTGGAATAATTCACCTTCCACAAGAAAACTGAAAAAGGAATAAACTAAGGAATAAAACATTTTTATCCATTCAGGCATTCTCTTTATAAGGATTCTTGTAAGGTTGACATTTTATTTCTGGGAAAAGGAAAAAAAAATAAGAACAATCTGAAAATTTAGAAACTGGTTTCTTTACCTAAAACTAAAGATCTTAGTACTGAATGTATAGTATTATATCATATGCTTTATTAATCAATATATAGAAGTGATTGTTCATGTGCTCCTAATGGGGAAGAAAGAGTAATAGTTTTAGTCCCAGTAGATACTACATGATAAAAGGGGAGTGATGACTGTTTCTATTTCCAAAGGAAGAGAGGGAATTCAAAAATGCTATACCATAAAATGTTAAATTCAACAATTTAATATATTTTGAGCATTTTCAATTCAATGTTTTGAAACATTTAAAAAGTATAGCATATATTCATAATTTTTACATGTTTAAAATGAGTTGTTGAATTGTTAAGACTTTCTTAAAATTAAGATATGCTAGTCAGACCTAAGAATTGCCTCCAGAGGGCGACCAAGTTGCATTAATGCAAAAATTGCATTAAAATTTAACTTTGCTTCCAACAAAAGCATGGACTTTCTAAAGTTAGTTTGAAAGAACAGTAATAATAGATAATCCTTGAAAAAAAATACCATCAACCGAAGTCTCAATAGCTTTGCAAATATTGGATGTTTAAGAAGGAGACTACCTCTAATTTGATCTTTAAGAGATCAAGGACCTTTGAATCTAGCCCACCTCACAAATTTACTACTAGAACAGCAAAACTTGTCAGTAGTTCATTCATTCTCCAATTTTCCTCTTCACTGAAGTCTACCTATTCTAAACATTTTGTATTAGCAGAGTTTGGCTTTTGCATTTCAATAGATTTAGATTCAAAGGTCAGCACTGCAATTAGTTGATATATTACCTTGTAAACAGAATTTCATCTGAAGAATGGAGTAAATAATACCTTCCTCATGTGTCATGGTTTTGTGAGAATTAAATGAGATAAATGTGGAGAACACCAATAGTGACTGGTGGGTAAATGTTAACTTTTGCCCATTTCTTTTGTCTCTACCTTTTTTCTCCCTCCTTCACATTGAGAAAGAGAAAAATAGGATCTAATTAGGTCATTCGCTTCAATGTTTTAGTGACATATTGGTCTTCCATCACTTGTTCCAAAAGTATGTTTTTAAAAATCTCATAGAAATAAAATAGTGATTAAATTGAAGTAATTGATATTTCTCAATCCCTAGACAGAAATATATCTAACAAATTTTGTAGGTTTGGTATTCCTTGACTGGCTAATGACTGCAATCAATATAGAACTATTTCTAGTTGGGGAATCCATCTAGTTCTTACCTTGTACCAATGGATTATTATTTCTAATTTCTACTTCTTTCTTTTTTTTTTTTTTAAAGATTTTATTTATTTATTTCACAGCGGGGGAGAGATCACAAGGAGGCAGAGAGGCAGGCAGAGAGAGAGGGGGAAGCAGGCTCCCTGCTGAGCAGAGAGCCCGATGCGGGCCTCGATCCCAGGACCCTGAGATCATGACCTGAGCTGAAAGCAGAGGCTTTAACCCATTGAGCCACCCAGGCGCCCATTTCTACTTATTTCATCCTCATTAAAGCAACATCCCTGAGAACATTAGTTGAATTTACCTTGTAACAGCCCTCTTTTTATTCCTGACCTATGTCTAACCAGCAAATAATTACTTTTGATTCTTCTTATGAAGTTTCTCAAAAGAAACTATATAATCTACTCCCATAGATTATGTTTTTATAAAATAACCTTCCTGTGGGTATCCCTAATTTTAGTCACTAACCAAGATGGCCTTAATGTTTGCGTCAGTTTGACTGAACTTTAGACAATTTTCCTCTTGACTTGGCCCTGACTTGACTTTTCTGAATACATTTACTTTAAAAAATTTGGAATTGTAAATTCTTTCTCTGCCCCTTTGGGATGTACATTTTCTCCCAGTAACCTGATACTTGTACAACCCAGGAGTACCTTTCTTAAGGACCTGGGAGCCATTTCTTTGAAACATAATATTTGAGAAAGATAGGTCACCTACTTCCTGGTCTCTGTGGGGAGTATGGTAGCCTAATTTTAGTAAGGGCCAATTAGCAAACATGGATAGTCTTTTTTTTTTTTTTAAAGATTTTATTTATTTGTTTGACAGAGAGAGAGAGAGAGAGAGAGGGAGATCACAAGTAGGCAGAGAGGCAGGCAGAGAGAGAGGAGGAAGCAGGCTCCTTTCTGAGCAGAGAGCCCGATGCGGGGCTCAATCCCAGGACCCTGAGATCATGACCTGAGCCGAAGGCAGAGGCTTTAACCCACTGAGCCAACCAGGCGCCCTGACTATGAAACTTTAAATCACCCTATATTTCTTATGGCATAAAGCCCACTACTGAAACTCCTCCACAGTCTTGGAACTTCCAAATTTATAAGTCTTATCTTCTAATTCCTGATTTCCCTCCTTTAATAAAATTAGTATATTACCTTTCCAAATGTGGCTAATATTTCCCCAAATATGGTATTTTTATTATGTCTTTTCTAAGTTTTTTAATATTTGAAAATTTTATTTTATAGCATCTGCCCATATATAACAAATAAAAAAAGTCACCTCAACTCTTTGCGAATAAGAAATTTAACATAGGGAATTAATAACACCAGTGATGAAGTAAAGAAGGACCAGTGAGATAATGAGGTGATTAGTAGGAATAGGAACCTACTTCCACTGGAAAGGCAAAATCAAGGAGTAGGTTGAATGATGATAACTTTGATCATATACAAAAATTCTACCGTTTATTCCCTCTTATATTTTTGATGCCACTGTTCCCTCTTTTTGTATTGTCTATTCATTGACAAGTTATTGTAGCTATAGTTATTTTAATAATCTTGCCCTTTAACCTTTGTACTAGATTTAACTAGTTAACACAACACCATATCACATATTGGAGTGTTTTGAATTGTCTATATACTTACCTTTACCAGTGTGTTGTATATATTCATATGTTTTCATATTACTAATTAATGTCCTTTGATTTCATCTTATCTCCTTTCAGCATTTTTTGTAAGGCAAGTCTAGTGGTGATGAACTCTTTCAGCTTTTGTCTGGGAAAGTTTTTTTCTCTCTTTTATTTCGGGAAGATAGCTTTTCTGGATAGAGTAGTCTTAACTGGTAGGTTTCTTTCTTTTTTTTTTCCAACACTTTGAATATATCATTCCATTTTTCCTGGCCTGTAAAGTTTTGTCTGAAAAATCCTCTGATAGCCTTATGAGTGTTCTCTTGTAAGCTACAAGTCTTTTTTCTCTTGCTACTTCTAATATTTTTTCTTTGATTTTTTTGATAGTTTTATCATAAAGTATATTTCAGAGAAATTCTTTAAATTGATTTTGTTTGTTGACCTATGAGCTCTATGAACTTGGATAGCTGTATCTCCAGATTTGTTAAGTTTTCAGACATAATTTTTGTTAAATAAGCTTTCTGTCCCCATCTCCCTCTCTTTTCCTTCTAGAACTCCAATAATTTGAAAATAATTTTTTGATGTTATCTCATGGATCACACAGACTTTCTTTACTCTTTTCATTCTTTTGTTGTTGTTGTTACTGATCTTGCCTGACTGGGTAATTTTAAAAGCTCCTGTCTTCTTCTTCTTCTTTTTAAAAAATTTCGTTTATTTATTTGAGAGGGGGAGAGAGCATAAGCTGGGGGAGTGGCCAAGGGAGAGGGAGAAGCTGACTCTCTGCTGAGCAAGGAACCTGATGTAGGGCTTGTCCCAGAACCCTGAGATCATGACCTGAGCTGAAGGCGGACGCTTCACTGACTGAGCCACACAGGTGCCCCTAAAACTCCTGTCTTCTAATACAGGTTATTTCTTCTCTAACTATTCACCTATTGATGTTCTTATTGCTTTTTTAAAAAAGATTTTAATTATTTATTTGACAAAGAGAGAGAGATCACAAGTAGGCAGAGAGGCAGGCAGAGAGAGAGGAGGAAGCAGGCTCCCTGACTAGCAGAGAGCCCCACGCGGGCCTCGATCCCAGGACCCTGAGATCATGACCTGAGCCGAAGGCAGAGGCTTTAACCCACTGAGCCACTCAGGCGCCCTCTTACTGCGTTTTTAATTTTATTCACTGTGTTCGTCATCTCCAGAATTTCTGTTTGGTTGTTTTTTATAATTTCTATTGAAGTTCTCATTTGTTCATGTATTGTTTTTCTGATTTCGTTAGATTGTCTTTCTGGATTTTCTTGTAGCTCATTGGGTTTCTTTAAAATAGCTATTTTGAATTCTTTATTAGGTAAATCACAGATCTCCATGTGTTTGGGATCAGGTACTGGAAGATTTTTGTAGTCCCTTTGGTGATGTCATGTTACCTTGATTTTTCAAGTTCCTCGAACTTTTTATGTTACTTGCATTGTTGCCTTTGCAATTGAAATAGCAGCCACCTTTTCTAGTCTTTACTAACTGCTTAGGGAGAGAAATACCTTCCATCAGCCCTGTTAGGGATTCTGAGGCTCTCGGACTGCCTGTGGGTACACCTGCTTCATGCTTATCGCTCCCTCTTGTGGCAGAATTCTTAAACTTCTGTGCCTTTTCTGGATCCTGCAAGGTATCAGCCCAAGTGCTGACAGCCTTCTTTTTGTTTTCCTAACTGTGGACCTAATGCTTAAATTTGTGGTCCCTTCCTTGCACATAGATTCTGACCAGCTTTCTATGTGTACTTGTTAGCCATCTGCCAAGGCTCTCTCTCACCGCTGCCATTGGGAGTACACATAGAGAGATAGCCAGAGTGGGTTTTTTTGGTGGGAGGGAGGGTGAGGTGCATGGAATACTGGGGGTGCCCATAGGCCAGTTATGGGAATATGTGGGCAAGGCATCCCCAGAAACTCTTGGGTAGGCTTCCTAATAGAGTCTTAAATGCATTTGGTAGGATTTACTTTCCTTTAATGCCCCCTGAGAGTCCTATGTGCCATCCTCACAGTCTCTCCTCATCCCCTAGTCATACAGCTCATGATTCAGTACTCTGGATGTGGTAAGAGAGAAGTGGTCTTCTTTAGCAGCATCCTGCACATCTGGGGAAGCTAACAGCCTATATTGAAACTACAGCCTTCCCATTTATTTTCTCCATGGTCTCTACCAATTGCTTTCTTTCCCTAAGCCCTAATTTCCTCATCTCTCAAATAAATGTAGGTAGTGTCTCATTGGGTTGTTTTGGAGATTAATTGAAATAACACCGATAAATTGTTCAAATAATAATATATAGAATGTACTCCAAACGTGAAAACCATCATCATTATTGTTTTTTTATTATTATTAAATAGATGTTATTATTATTATCATTACCTTCCAATTTTCTGACAAGTAGAATCTTATTCCAATGTCCAGCTCGAATGTTATCGGTTGCATATAAATTCCTCTGATCATTTCCTCTAAAAGTGATTATTTGTTTCTACTCTAAATTCTTATAATATACATTATCTGATTTATTTATTTGACATTCATCTTTCAGTCTATTTGACTATATGTCATCTAACTATGCTGTAAAGTTAATAAGGACTGTTGTTTATGTATTTGTGTACCTCTCATGGGAATTAGTATAGTGTGCTACCCAGAAAAAGCATTTCATGAAAATGTGTTGCATGATTAAAAGACTGAATTAATCACTAACTCTGCTGTGGCTTTGCTGACAAATGGACAAAGCTCATAACTGTGTTTGGACATGCTGTGAAATTCTAGGTTTTATAATGTTCAGCATTTATGAATTTTCATATTGGTTCTTGGTTAAAAAGATACTATAAAAATAACTCGGACAATTTTTTAGCTTAAAGACATTAATAAATGTTTTTTTCCATTTATTACAGTTTATGCATATTCAGAATTGCCTCTGGAACTTTCAGTGTCTTGGCATGTGTAGCTACAGGAAGCTGCTAAGCTGAATGTGGATACATGTTATTTATGAGTCCTACCTATAGTTGAAAACAAAAAGATGGTTATAACAATAATAATGTCTTGCATTTTTATAATGCCCTCTCATTATTTCAGAGTGCTCAGTTGTCTTCATGTAGTCATATAACACAGCAAGGAAATTCATATTATATATGTAGTCCCCAAGGGCATTTTTTTATCACTCTGAATTTTACCAACCTTATTATTCATGACTGATTAGTAAAAACTTGTGTTGGGGGATGATCCAAAGTTTGGCTTCTAGCAAGACAGGGACAAGGATTGGGAGGGATAAAGGTAGGTTTCATGAGTGAGGGGAAAGGAATCTAGGATAGGGTTGTCTGAAGAAGAAAAGCCAGGGTAGAGAAGAGAAATCACAAGATAGGAAAGAGAGTATTGTAGAAGCAACTTTTCTTTTCCTCCTTAATCTATTTTCTTCTTTCTTTGACTGTTCCTCCCAACTTCTTTTTTAAACTGCGTATTACTAATGGTGGATAAGAAGTATATCTCCAGAGGCAGCACAGTTGTACTTTGTACTTTCATTCACTTCTGTACTGAGTTTACCGCACTCTTGCCATTTCTGCACCTTAACCCATTAGTCACAAAAACCCGAAATAAGATTGAGAGTGTGGGACAGGGAGAGGACTGCTGCTCAGTGCTGAGGGAGTAGTATCCTAGTGGGAGGAGGATGAAGTCAGAGGCAGCAAATTCCAGAGTGAAAAGAAAAGGTGAGCACCTGTGGCTGCTCCACACTGGGAGGTTATTCACATTACACCAAAACAACACAAAATAAAACACAAAATAAAAATACTATATATATATATATATATATATATTAAGGATAGTTTTGCTTAGTTTATTGATGCCTTTATTAGTCTTCTGGAATTTCTCATGATGCCACAGATGACACATTAAAAATTGGGAACCTCAGGTACATAATGGATCACAGCAGGTAAATTCAATAGCCTGTGCTCAGTCTTCACTCTTAAGTTTTGTCTTAATTTCTAGAAATGTGATACTGCCCTTCTCATTTCCTAGATTTTGAAAATAAATACAACATAAATCTAGACTTAATCAAACTCTCATCTGTGACTTTGGAATTCAGTTCTCTAAGTCTTATTTTAGCCAGCACCCTGATCCTTCTTTACCCTCACAAATACTTCTTTTCATTTCTCTAGGTAAATTTAAAATATCTAAATTTAATTTATTTTATAATAATAATACAAAATACATTTTGTATTTTTTGTATTTTGTATTTATAATAATAAAAAATATATTTTGTCCAATATTATGGACAGAAATATAAAATTTTATGTATATGATTATATATTTTTAAAAAATTACATTTGTATAAAGCTTTTTGGGCAGTGAGTTGGTCCCAAATGAACGCAATATTCTAGTTACCTTTTAAGGAATAACTGGAACAGGGGCACCTAGGTGGCTCAGTGGGTTAAGCCTCTGCCTTCGGCTTAGGTCATAGTCTCAGGGTCCTGGGGTCGAGCCCTGCATCGGGCCCTCTGCTCGGTGGGGAGCCTGCTTCCCCGCCCCCCGCCTGCCTGCTTCTGATCTCTCTCTCTCTCTCTGTGAAATGAATAAATAAAATCTTTAAAAAATATTTTAAAAAAAAGAATACACTGGAACAAAGCTAGAATAGTCTTTCCCACTATTTATATCTTGAATCCATAGTGTAAACCTCAAACAATAATAAACTACTTTTGCCAAAGCCACATAGAGGAGATTAAAAGTCACTTCTCTTGGGTCACCTGGGAAGCACAGTTGGTTAAGTATATGACTCTTGGTCTCAGCTCAGGTTTTGACCTCAGGGTTGTGAGTTCAAGCCCCATATTGGACTCCACTCTAGGCATGCAGACTACTTAAAAAAAATCACTTCTCTTACAAATATTCACTGTACTATTGTACAATTTGAACAAATAGCAAGGAGCAAGTTTGCTAACTCCCGATTCCTCTAATTCTTCCTGCTTCATCCATTTTAAAGGAACCGATCTTCAACCATATTATAGTAATAAGTGATTTACAGGTTTAAGTGGCAGAGGGAGTCACCTCTCCATGGACAGTGAAACAGTTTCTTTTCTTTTTTTTAAGATTTATTTATTTATTTTAGACAGAGAGAGAAAGATAGAGAGCACATGGTGGGGAGGGACAGAGGGAAAAGGAGAGAGCGTCTTAAACAGGCTCCATGCTGACTGTGGAGACTGGTGTGAGGCTTTATCCCATGACCCTGAGATCATGAGCTGAGCTGAAATCAAGAGTCAGATGTTTAACCACCTGTACCACCCAGGTGCCCCCCCCTTTTAAAGATTTTATTTATTTATTTGACAGAGAGAGAGAGATCACAAGTAGGCAGAGAGGCAGGCAGAGAGAGAGGAGGAAGCAGGCTCCCTGCTGAGCAGAGAGCCCAATGTGGGCCTCAATCCCAGGACCCTGAGATCATGACCTGAGCCGAAGGCAGAGGCTTTAACCCACTGAGCCACCCAGGTGCCCATGTGCCCCCCCTTTTACAAAAGATTTTATTTATTTATTAGCGAGAGAGAGAGAGAGAGAGAGAGAGAGCATGTGAACATGAGCAGGGAGAGGGACAAAGGGAGAGGGACAAGCAGCCTCTCCGCTGAGTAGGGAGCCTGATGTGGGGCTTGATCCCAGGACTCTGAGATCATGACCTGAGCCAAAGTCAGATGTTTAACTGTCTAAGGCACCCAGGCACCCTGAAAAATTTTCTTTAACTGCTTTATTTTCTGGTCTTTTTTGTCTTTAACTGGTTTTGGTACTTCACTAGGGTTACCTGCCCTCCAATTTTGTAAATACTACATGCCAGACACTGCACTCAGTGGTTTCCAATTTTTTTTAAAATAAGAGAAGTTTTTTTTTTAATTTTATTTATTTATTTGACAGAGAGAGGGAGATCACAAGTAGGCAGAGAGGCAGGCAGAGAGAGGGAGAAGCAGGCTTCCTGCTGAGCAGAGGCTCCCAGGACCCTGAGATCATGACCTGAGCCGAAGGCAGAGAGGGTTAACCCACTGAGCCACCCAGGTGCCCCTTTCCAAATGTTTTTAATGGGTTTTCACAATAATCATGTAAAATATGTTTTAATATTCTCTTTTTACAGATAAGAAAATTCAAGCACAGACTTGATAACTGGGGGAACTGGACTCTAAACCCATCCGAACTGATCTAACTTTAGTTGTTTGGTTCTTATACTTTTTAAGCACACCCTTTATAAAGTATGGAAACAATTTTCAGTACAATATTAAATCTGGTGAAATATTACTTACTTATGCTTTTTAATAATATAGTACCAAAAACACAAGCTTCAGTAGTACAGAATGCCAGAAAACTGCACTTAATGACACGATGCAACCGTGATGTAGAATGTGGATGGAAGGAAGATTAATGAAGACTATAGTTGCCTTTATTCTTCACCCACATGGCTGAATTGTGTTGGTTCTGAAGTTCTGAATTATGCTGGCACCTTTAGGGACGATATGCAAGCCATTAGACATTATGTCTCAGAATTTTTAAACAAGGTTGTCATTACTGGTAGACTCAACCATGGAAATGTTACACCAAAGAAGAAAGCTGAAAACAGAAGTTAGGAAAATTAGCCCAGAACTGGGAGCTAGGAGATATCAAAGAAAACCATAGAAGTTAATAGAAATAAAATAGGATCAGTGAGGATGAGGTGAGCATAGTTGAGCATGAGAAGAAAGCAGGAAGCAAGATGATTCAGGATTCAGGCTGCAAAATTTGCTGTGTTCTTAAGGCAACCGTTTCTTTGGATTTCAACTTGTAAAGAACACATTCTTTAGGGATTGCATTTTTATTCATGTAAATATTGCACTGAAAATTGTATCCATTCACAACTGAAAATAGAAAGGCTAAAATTTTGCAGAGTTTTCCTGCTCAAATCTGGTTATATTGCCAAACAAAGGCCAGTTCTCAATGTGAATATACATTTGGGTTCAGTCTCCTCATCTATAGTTGCCACAATGATCAGTTATGAGCCAGAACTATTCTTTCTTTACAGTGATAGATTCCATAACTCCTTGAGCCACCTTTAATTCTCCTGTTGGTACAGTTACAATAGGTTTGGAAATATAGAGAGCAAAATAGCGCTCAGATGGACTAACTGTGCAAATGGTGGTATAATAGATTGGAAGCTCAAGAAGAGGGCAAAGCCTTTGGGTTTGTGACACTCATTTCTCAGGTTGAAGCCAGTAGCCTGTGTCAGAAGGGCTGAGCAGTAGAAATATGTCACACAGAAAGTTACATTTGGTCCTCGATACGGATGGACTTCCCTTGTTTATGGCATATTAGATGTCACTTTGTCTCTTTTTAAATAGTTCTGTGTTTCATAGGATTCTTATCAGAGGCAGCTGGTGGGAGTAGAAAAATATTTCAGGAGGTAATAGAATTTTTGAATTATATTGCAACTAATATCAAGTGGTGTTATTTTGTATTGGAAGGATGGAAAAAATTTATGAATCAATGTCACTGTATTCAAGTGGGGATCCTGGTTGTCCTAATTATAGGAAAGATAACGTATGCATATGATGGATTTGCATGTTGACTTGTAGAGATGGGGATGAAAAAAATCATATGAAGTAAAAGTGAAGTTTGGAAATTTCTGAAGTAATCTGTAAAGTATTTGTGGCTTTGTGTTTATAGTCCTGAAGGGCAGTTTTAATGAGAGACCATGAGAAGCATTGAATTGGACCAAAGAAAGCAGCCAGCCACAGGAATATGTACAACCGAAGATTTTGATTTTCAAATGATTCTCTTTATAATACTTGTTAAACAGTTAGCTATGGTGAATAATTCTAAAGTATTTCTGCTTTTTTTCCTAAGATTTATCTTACATTCTTTTATTTACTAAATCTCTATATTCTTAACATAAAGCATTAGATTTTTTATTGATGTGAGGATTAAACAAGATAATAAATATGGATACTCCAAACACAAGATCTGATACACAATATATACTAAAATATATTGCTGGATTTGAATAAAAATTTTCCTTGATCAGACATGACATAATCTGTTATTCAAAAAATTGAAGGTAAAAATGTGACCACCCATTTCCCTGTGTTCCAAACTGATTATTATTATTTTCCCATGGAAGATCTTTCATTCTCAAGCCTTTGTGTATTGATCTTACAACCCTCCATAGAGCAGCTTTTTATAATGCGATTCCATTGTAAAGTGAAGTAATTTTCCAGGACTTACTTTGTATGTCCCTACTGGCTATTGAGTTGCAGAAGTAGTAGAAGGGAGATCTGAAAATGTAGATTAAGGAATCATCAACATAGAAGAGGTAATTGAATTCATGAAAATTGAGGAGATCCATAGGAGTGGTAGTGCAGAGAGTAGAATATAGAGTTATTATAGTATTTGGGGGCCATTTGAGTAGGAAGAAGAGTGAAACAGAAAGTGGAATATCATGAGAATTAAGTACTAAAAAAGCCAAAGGGGAAAATATTTTTTTAAAAAAGATAGGGGATTAATTATACTACTTACCAGCTAGCTAATTCTGACTACTTTCTGAGTACATGAGAGATTTCATTTCTTGAATTATCTATGGATTCGTGGCACATGTAATTTTGGCTAGTGATGTGTGAGTGGACTTAACATATCTCACTTGTAAGGTGGAACAGTTAACCACTGTGAGACATTACAGAGTTCTGCTATCCATCTAGTTTGGCAAATGGCAATGTTCATGATGGTGACTGTTCCTCCATCTTGAGTCCCTGAGTGAGATGAGAGAACCTCTCTCCCTCATTCCCCAACTAACCCACGATGGTCTTATTTCATGAGAAAGAAAGAAGCTTGCTGTTTTAAGTAATTAGAGGTTTTAAATTAGTTGCAAGTGCACACTTCTTAGCTTATTTACTTATTCTTATCACAGTCGATGGTGGAAAATGGCTCATTTAGCAAGAATGAAAGATATGTGAAAAAAGAGGCAAGGACATTGAATTTAGCTCATTAGATACATTATTATCTATCTGCTTACCTGTACATATATATGTGTATATGTATATATATGCATATATATTATATTTAACCATGTATATATAGATATATAAACAGACATATAAAACTATATGTATATAAAGACATATAAAACAGACATATAAAACTATATGTACAGACATATAAAACTATATGTATATAAAGAGACATGTATAAAGCTATAATATATGTATTATAAAACTAATATGTATTATAAACTATTATAAAGCTATTATATATAACTCTCTATATAAAGAGAGACAGAGGGAGAGAAAGGGAGGGAGGAAGGGGGGAACATTTTGTGCGTTTTTTGTATTGTGAGGAAAGCATAAATAAGAAGCATGTTATGGAGGAAATGAGTGATGAAGAGATTCCTTGACTTTTATCTGAAATGTTTGGTGATAAAAGGAGGAGAATAACAGAACATTAGAGGAAGCATCAGAAGGGGGAAGACTTGCATTTTTTTTTCTTCCGAAGAATGAGAAGATGAGTAAATATGGATCATGAATGAGGGAGAGATATGGGGGAGGGTGGTTGGGTGGCACTAGAATACCTGGGATGAGTGAGTCGGGTAAGGTTCTAAGATTCGGGATTGGATGAGATGGGATTGAAATCAGAGATGGGTTACGTAGGTTTATTCAGGAGGAGGGATGCCCCCTTTCTTTGTAAGTAGAGGGAAAATAAGAGATAGAGAAGCAAGAACTTGTTCAGTATTAACATCTAAATTGCATCTTACATTTTATCGGGGAAGGGTGACAGATCTTAAATTCCACTATTTTAAATGCCGTGATATAAATGCTAATCACTATTGTTATTCTGGCATAATGCATACTGTGGACAGCACCCCTTCTGTGCTCACCATTTTCAGAGCCTCCCACACAGCACTTCTCAACTTTTGAAGTAATCTTTCTCAGAGACATTTACCATGTATACTTCATACCCTGAGTTTTAAAAACTACAAAATTATATTCAGAGCAGCTAACAATTTGCAAAGTGTCTATCACCTTGAAAAGAATAATTTGCCATTAGCCCAAAGTTTACCTAATAAAAAGATTTCTATTGTGAGAGGAAGAACATGTGGGAGTAAAATTATAGAGGGAAAAATCACTTAAGTCTATCTAATACCTTGATGTGGAAATTAGACCAGTGTGTAACTCAGAAATTACATATAAATGCCAAGGTCCAAACCAGGGGTTCTCAAATTTTGGTGGGCATCAGGACCACCCAGTAAGCTTGTTAAAATTGCAGGTTTTGGGGACCATGCTGAAATTTCCTCTGTCAGAATATTGAAGGGAGAGGTCCAAACTTTTTGTCTGGTTCTGAGTAGAGGGCCTGTACTACTTAGGGACCAAAAAAGCCAGGATCATAGACCATAGCGTGTTAAAATCTGAGAGGGATCTTCGTGTTTGTCTTGTCAAATCTTCACATTTTATCAATGTGGAGACTATGGCTTAAAAGGTGTATGAATGCTTTTTACGGTCACAAAGTGGAGCACAAGGGCTAATAATGGAAGATTTTTACTTCATCTCCTGTGTTTAACATTAAATATACTCATATGACTTTTGTCTGCTGAGATTTTTCTACCATTTTCTTGGAAAATATTATTTCTTGCATTTCCAGACACTCTGCCTTTTCTCTCAGTGTTTTAATTTACAAGGGAAAAGGAAAGCTACCTATAGTTTGTGGGTTGATTTCCTGAATTGTATATATTTGTGAAAGGGGCAAATTACACATAGATGTGGTAAGGCTTGAAGTACTACTCTCTGAAACATATGTACTTGCTGTCTACCCTGTGTTCCTACCCAACCCTATGAACACAGTTTCTCTATTTCCTCCTGAAGAAATTAATGTGGGGGTTTAAGTAATCTCTTTTTATTGTGGTTCTTTAAAAAAAATTGCTGTGTTGGAAAGAGCTGACTCATTATCTTACCAATAGCTTCACAAAACAAATAGGTTTTTGATTGTTTCCTTCTGTGATTAGAAAGCTTCAGGGCAGAAAAAAACTGCTAGAGACCTTTTGTTTGAGGGGAAAATTATATTGATACCATAAAAAGGGGGATTGGAAGGCAACTAAAGATAAACAGTTTATTGAACAATATTTCTGGGGATTGGCTCAGGACGTGCCTCACAAAACAGTATTGAGGAGTCGATGAGAGGGGCCTACCATTGATTATTTTCCACCCTTTTCACCATCAAATGTGAAGTTAAACCTAAGTCAACATGTTTATGAACAACTCCATACATTAAATCCCTTCTATTTGAAATACCTAACATGATTTCGTTCTTGCTTGCTTGGAACATAATACTGCTATAATAACTCTATTAGGGAATACATTCTAAACTTTGGTAAAGAGAAAAAAATTGGTTATTATTTATTATTGCTCCTGTTTCATTGATATTTTCGTATTGGAGTATTTATCTTATTGTTGTTTTAAAAAATTTCTCATGGCCTACAATGCTATAAACAAAAATTAAAATATAAACTATTGACTAGAAGAAAATCCCCGATTTAATTAACAGCTTTAAATAAAGCCTGCATATCAAGAAAAAAAATTAGTGAATTGGGGTATTTCACGTTAAAGCATCAATGACACACTATTTTTGATTTTTCATTACATTGACAAAAATGAAAAAGAATGTCACGTTTAGTCTTGGCAAAGCTATGGAGAAATATGCATTCTCATATACTTTTTGAGAGCATGTGGATTGGCCTATCATCTTTTAATGGGGGTTAGCATCAAGTACTACAATTTAAAATGTCCGCATCTTTTATACAGAAATGCCAAGTCTGGGAATACATGCGTAAAAACCCTTGCATTTGCACAAACCTAAACAAATTAGAGTTCATATTAGAGTTAAATAAATTAGAGTTAAATAAATTTATGGTATATTGGTACTATGCAATACTAAACAATTGTTTAAAAGAATTTTATATACTAAAATAGAGAGCCCCAAGACTTATTTTATAAAAAGCTAGTAAAACAATAATAAGTATTATGGGTCTATTTATGATTTTGTCAATTTATATTTTGCTAGTATATTGTATTATGCCATACGATACTAGGGAATGTATAGATAGAATGTTTAGGATGGCACTGTGATGAGAGCTGTTCCATATTGTCCAGCATTCTGCTTAAAATGGATGGACTTTCCCCCAACTTCTCAGCTTCTCAGTGGGTGGGCTGCCTGCGGACAGCTGTAGCCTGTCAGTCTTTTCTGGAACTTGCTTCACTCAAGATCACAGGGCCTGCATGCAGCGACTAGTCATTGCCAGGATAGAAATGTCCAGGTTTCTTACTGCAATTCAGGACATCTCTGAAGGTTCATCCCCGATTTCTCCATCCATTTAGCTGCCCCCTTGATTGAGACTATATTGTAGCCCACCTTCCCCCTCTGACCACTCCTGCATTCTTCATTCCTTTTTGCAGATGTTGATCGTGGGAGCACTTCCTAATAAACCTCTTATATAGCAGTATCTGTTTTAGGATCTGCTTCCCAGAGAACCCAATCTGTAACACTCATAATTTATTAGTAATGTGCATTTCTGCTGAGATAAATTTATTTTTTAAAAAGTTTTTATTTAAATTCTAGTTAGTTAACATACAGTGTAATATTAGTTTCAGGTGTACAATATAGTGATTCAGCATTTCCATACAGCACCCAGTGCTCATTACACGTGCACTCCTTAATCCCCTTCACTTATTTAACCTACCCTCCCCACCTCTCCTCTCATAACCATCAGTTTATTCTTTATAGTTAAGAGTGTTTCTTGGTTTGTCTCTCTTTTTTCCCCCTTTGCTCATTTGTTTTGTTTTGTTTTTTTAAATTCTGCATATGAGTGAAATCATATGGTATTTGTCTTTCTCTGACTTATTTTGCTTTGCATAATACTCTATAGCTCCATGTCATTGCAAATAGCAAGATTTCATTCCTTTTTATGGCTGAGTAATATTCCATTGTATATATACCACATCTTCTTCATCCATTCATCTATTGATGGACACTTGGGGCATTTCCATAGTTTGGCTATTGTTGATAATGCTGCTATAAATATCAGGATGTATGTATCCCTTTGAATCAGTATTTTTGTTTCCTTTGGGTAAATACCTAGTAGTGCCATTGCTGGATTATAGTGTAGTTCTACTTTCAACTTTTTGAGGAACCTCTGTACTGTTTTCCTTTCTACTGAGGTAAATTTAAATGAATGGGAAAAAGAGGGCTTATAATTTTCGTTACTTTATTGACACCGGACCTTGACATTCTATGTATTCATGTAATGTATGTCATACTCTAAGTATGTGTCACAATCTATCAGTATAAAAGCCATCTTTCTCTTATTTTAAAAATAGTCCAGTAAATAAATTCTACTTCATTTACTTGAAATTTTATTTAAGCAATAACCCTTTACCTTATTTTTTTTTTACCCTGAATTTGGAACTTCAGGGTTTTCCTTGGGATTTTTATAAACTCTCATGGATTTTTAAGTCCTCCCTGACATTTAATTTCTGCTCACCCAGAAGCTTTGGTTCCTGCGTATTCCCCTACCAATATCGACTCAACCACTCTTTGCTCTTTCCACTCAAGTTAGTCCACTTTCACAACTTCACCAGCCTCCTTCTTATCTCAAAGCACCACCAACACAAACTGTTATGTGGAATAGGTTTTGTGGTAATGGGGAATACAGAATAGCATGGAATAGTAATTCACTTACATTTAAAGGTAAATCATTGTCCTCTGACTATGTCTGCTACTGATACATCTCCGTGGCCATTTTTCTTCCTTAAACTGTATTTTGACTACCCTTTCTCTTCTTTTCTGTATATTCTGAGGCTCTCCAAATCCTGAAATCTTAGTTTGTCAAGAACAGATTCTAAAGCCTGCTACTTGATTTTTAAAGTAATCTAGTCCTCAACCTCTACCCTAGGATATTTTGGAAATTTCAGTCTCCTTCAACATGTCTCAGATAAGATTTTGGGCAGTATAACGCATATTATTTAAGAGCGTAAGTAATTACAGTTTTTTTTTTTTGTTACATGAGATTGACATTTTTTAGTCTGTCTTTCAAATTCAATCTGATGAGCTCCATAAATTAATAATTTTCATACAAGTATAAATATAAACATTTGATTTAAGGGATCTTTTACATGTCTACATAATCCTAGCCTAAAGGTCTATCTTCCACATTTCTGGATCACCTGTTATAGATAGCTACCATAAACTTGTTGCTTAAAGTATAAAAGCCAACTACTCTCCATTGAAATAAATTATTCCTTTAGTGAATTCCAGAACTATCATCTCTTTAAAACAGCTCTAATTTATTCCTGTTGTTCCTAGTAATTTTATTTCCTATGTATCCTAATGATATTTGAAAAGCACACTATTGATTAATAGAGTCATTCCCCCAAACACTTAATTGAGTCCCTATTATATGCCAGTCACATGGTGTTTGAAGTGTTTGGAGCACAAGGTGAAGCAAAACATAAAGAGTTCCCTTTTTATCCTAGAATTTAGGTTCTGGAAGATGGTTAAACTTATGATGTTGTATCTATTTATCTACTTATTTGCTACTTTACTTACCAACAGAGTACATTTTTTATGTATGGTAGAAAGTATTAAGTTCTGTGGTAAAAAATATTTGAATATATTCATCAGGAGAAGATAGGTTTTGCTGATATAACTACCTCCAATTATTAATGTCTTTAGCAACACATATATTTCTTACTCCATCATCTGGAGTGTGGCTGGTTCCTGTGGCAGTGGGGAGGGAAAGTGGCAAATTAAGTGTGGCTCCTATAGGCTTCCAGTCGGAACTGATACATGTCATTTATGCTTACTTCATTAGCCGAAGTAAATCAGATGGGCAAGTTGAACTTGTAAGTGTGAAGTATAGTTTTTTCATGCTCCTAAATAGAGGAAAATGGAATCTCTATAAACTGTTCTAATGACTTTTTGTGTAAAGAACTGTGGCATATGGTGAGGACAGGTTGCATTTGTAAATAAGTCTGTAAAGATAGATTTCATGGAGAAAATATGATTTGATCCAAGACAGGGGAGACAAGAGTGTTGGTCATGGATATAACTGGGGGTTGGAAAGCCTCAGTGTTTTAAAAAAAATAATTTTCCAGATTTAGGAAACAGCCAGTGTAAAATCATCAGGCAAAAGCCTGCTCAGACTATGTGAGGAACAACAAAACCAAGTGGCTGAAGTAGAATGAGTAAGACGGAGGGCAGTAGGAGATCATATCAGAGAGAAAAAGAATAAACAGTAATATTTAGGGCCTTTAGGTCATACTAATAAAAATAGTAATAATAAGGTCATGATATTTAGGGCCTTTAGGTCATAAACCTGGCCTTTACATCAAGTGAAATAGAGAGTCATTGTGAGACTTGACTTTCTTGCAGACTGGGCCTCATTCTCATCTGTCAGGTCTTCACTACTCCTATTATGAAAGTATTTTACTCTTTCCTTTTCCCTGATCTCGCTGGCAAACCTACTCATGTTCCATCATCAACTCACAGTCTCCAAGTTTGTTCAGGATCTCTCTGTGGCCGAGTGCAGAAACATTTCTGCCTTGCCAGGACTCCGCTGACCTCACTCCATTACTTAACCACTGGTACCCACCTCTCCTTCTCTTGTTACTACACGTCAAATCATTTGCGCTTACTGTCCCTCACACTTTCCAAAGCCTCTGACTGAGTAATGCTGCCCTTCAAAATCAGTTTTGCTTGAAAAGACCAGAGGACACTTTGGTGTTTTCCATGTAATTTTCCTATGTTTTCTCTACTAGGACAGAGTCCATATCACTGAAAGATGCCTGAGAGATATATAGGAGCTATGGCATTGCAAGGATTCCACAATGCCTTTCATTAGTGCGTGACACAATGTAATGGATACAAATTGTGTTCAGAAGAAAAAAGTTTTTGCTCAATATGGCAATGTTACTTTTCTGAAGCAAGACACACTAATTAATGTTTGCAGACAGTCTTCTTATTGCTGTACCAGAAGCATACAGCTTCAAATAAAAACAGAAAGCCCTCTCAAGTATTCTCAGAAGATAACCTTGATTAATACATCTGTTAGTCTGGTTGGGCTGCTGTAACAGAAATATCCTAGTCAAGGTAGCTTATAAACAGTACAAATTTTACTTCTCATAGTTCTAGAGGCTGGGAAGGTCCAAGATCAAGGCACCAGGAGATTCAGTGTCTGGGGAAACCATGCTTCCTGATTCATAAATGGCCATCTTTTTGCTGTACCTTCACATGGCAAAGGGGCAAGGGAGGTCTCTGGGCTCCAATATCAGGGCACTAATCCCATTCATGAAGGCTCCACCCTTGTGACCTGTAAGGTTTCCTGGTAGCCCTCCCAGTAACGGTGGATTAAACAAAGCACCAGACGAATAGGCACAAGGGGAGATTTAATAGAGATGCCCTTGGGCGAGGTTCCGCGACTCCGAGAGAGAACGGAGTCGGGGAAGTCGCGCCCAAGGCAGGGTGACAAGGGTATTTATTGGGAACGGTAGGGGGGTGAGGAAAGTTCAGACAGGCGGGGGCGAAGAGTTTCGGTTGTCTGGCTTAAGTTTTGGTTTCCTGAAGTTGACGTGTCGGCTGCAGGGGTTTTGATGAGGGGGTCAGCAGTCTTGGACTTCCTCTATTTTACACAGCCTCCATGTCCCTCCAGCCCAACATTCCGACCTTTTATTTTATATAATGGTACCAGGGGCGCCGACTCTTTTCTGGCTACTTCCTGCTGATGGTGGGACGTCGCCATAAGGGTGGTCAGAGGTGGGCAGGCGGGAGTAGGGCTGTAGGAGGAGCTGATTTACTGATACCTGGGTAACTTCTCGCATCTGCTCCTGTATGTAACGAATAAGGCAAGGGGCAACTGAGATTAGTAGGAGAATTAAGCATAGGGGTCCTGCCAGGGGGAGAAGCCACGTTACCCACGTATGGGGGTCTAGGCCCCATGAGGAGGTGTCTTGGCGCCTCGCTCGAATCCGGTCCCTGAGTTCCTGGATTTTGGAGGTGACTATACCCGACTGGTTGACAAAGTAACAGCATTTCTCATTTAAGTAGAGGTTGATTCCCTTATAGGTAGGATGGGCTTGGGCCTGTAACTGTTCATTTATTTTTTTTATTACCTGCTGGGTCTGATTGTGCACACCTAAGTTTTGTATATCTCCTCCATCAGAGAGTCCCATCTGGGCTGGGTACTTCCAACATACCTTTTCTGTCTTGGGGAAGTTACTGCCAGGGGATCTGTACCTTTTGGTGAGGTCAGACATCCAGAAGGTTTTTCCCGGGGCATGGCTGGAGGTGCAAGTGGATGGTTTTTTCCTGCATAACATCGACTGGGCATGTAGGTGAATGACTGGAAGTCCCTTTTCGGTGGTCAGGAGATCTAAAGCTCGTCAGTTCTGCAGGGCAATAGCTGCCAAACTGGTGACTTGGGTCTGTAGGGCCGTGAGGGAGTCGGCTGTCCGCTCCATGTCATCGTTGAGTGTTTGGGAAAGTTTATAATAGAAATTTATTGAGGTTCCAAGACCTGCCGCCCGGTGGCTAAACCTGTTCCTATTAGTAGAGGAAGAAAAATGCCCCTTTTTTCTCGGCAAGGGGGAAATAGCATAGATAGGAGTTGAGAGTGGGAATAAATGTTGGTGGAAGGGGACAGCAGAGTGAACATACGGTCCAGAGAATCGTTGACAGTCAGGTAGTGGTAGATTCCTCTTGGGCATGAGAGGAACACTCCTGGGGGTGTGCAGTAAGGGAGGGAGGTAGTGATGTTGGCATTGTGTGGGGTGAGGGTGCCTGTGGTGGAGGAGAGATTAAGGATTGGTATGGGTCCTCCTATGGGTCCGGTGCGGACCAGTTTATTAGTGAGGGTGATGTTTGGGAGGGGCCAGAGAGTTGGGATGGGAATTCCAACAACGTTGGATAGGGTGGAGAAGGGAAAACAGATCCAGCAGTCGCTGTCTCCAGATACGTTTCGCCATAGGTTGTAGCTAGAGTTTAGGAGAGTCACTGTCAGCTGTTCAGTGGTGGGAACCTTTTGTATAAGGTTGATTCCTTTATAGGTAGGATGGGCTTGGGCCTGTAACTGTTCGTTTATTTTTTTTATTACCTGCTGGGTCTGATTGTGCGCACCTAAGTTTTGTATATCTCCTCCATCAGAGAGTCCCATCTGGGCTGGGTACTCCAACATACCTTTTCTGTCTTGGGGAAGTTACTGCCAGGGGATCTGTACCTTTTGGTGAGGTCAGACATCCAGAAGGTTTTTCCCGGGGCATGGCTGGAGGTGCAAGTGGATGGTTTTTTCCTGCATAACATCGACTGGGCATGTAGGTGAACGACTGGAAGTACCTCGATTTACCGCTGCCGCGCATGCAGTCACATTTGACTGCCTGAGTCAGGGGGATTAGGAGAGTTAAGAGAAGGAGCACGTACCAAGCGCAGTTTGGTTGGGCCCATTGTTTGGGACATCCATCCGCCACCTGTGGGCGCCCGCTTGAGGTTGTTATTATGGACCCATGCCTGGGGTCCCAACAGTTTTGCTGCTGTTGGGGTGGTAAGGATAATGGTGTAGGGCCCCAACCACTGGGTTTGTAGGGAGCCCGGGTGTCAGTTTTTGAGGAGAACCTGGTCACCTGGGAACAACCCCTGAGGGGGGGGGGGCCTCCTGTTGGCCATGGCTGTGACCATTCGGGGCCAGGATAACAGCGTCAGCATGAGCCCTCAGGAGAGCCCGCAAGAGAGTGAGGTAGGGCAAATAGGACAGGAGAGGTGGAGGAGAGGCTGGAAGGTTATGGCTTATGAGAAAGGGTCGGCTGTACAACAGCTCAAATGGACTTAACCCTGAAGGCCCTCGGGGGGTGGAGGAACCTCGCTGGATGGAAAGAAAGGCAGGTATGGTGAAGTTCATGGGGGCCTGGCATCCTCCTGGCTGACAATCCGTGGTGGTGAGGAGGCTGGACCGAGTGACAGTACTGCTAGTCCAGGTCTCAGTAAGGTAAAACCACCATCGAAACCCTGGATCACTGGAGGAACAGCTAGGGGGAGGAATTGAGAGGAGGAAGAGAGGCAGTGCAGGATATCTGCAGTTTAGTGGGCTCCAGGCCCTGTGAGGTCCAGACATCCTGTGGTGGGGCTTGCTTTAGTTTGGAGATGTGTACCCATGGGTGGTGTCCTAGGAGCTTGGCGGCCGTGGGGGTTGTGAGGACAACTGTATGGGGGCCAGTCCACCAGGGCTGCAGGGATAATTTCCTTAGGAGGACCTGGTCTCCCGGACTTAGGGCCTGGGGGATGTCTCCGTTGGGGTTCCTAGGGGCAGGGATTGCTGCGTCGGCGTGTGCCTGTAAGAGAGCCTGTAGGAGAGTTAAGTAAGGCAGGTAGGATAAGAGAGGTGGAGGAGAAGCGGGGAGGGGAGCCGTCTCTACCATGGCCTCTGTGGTGACCATGGCATAGGCAGCGTGCCTACGACTGTGTGGGGCCAGGAGGGAGCTGCCATCCGTGAAGAGTACTCGGTCAGGGTTGGACAGTGGTTGGTCTGAGAGCCCCGAATGAGAGGGAGTGAGGTCCTCCAGAAGTTGTGGGCAAGAGTGCATGGGTTCAGGGGTGGATGAGGGTGCAGGCAGTAAAGTAGCAGGATTTAAGTGAGGGGGGGCAGAGAGAGAGATCTGAGGATTCTCAATGAACAGCAGGTGGTATAGTTGGAGACAGGAAGGGGTAAGTTGGGCCAGTGACCGGTGGCTAAGGAGGTCCAGACTGGTGGCTAAGGAGGTCCATTAGCCGGTGGGGGGAGTAGACTATGAGAGGCTGACCCAAAGTGAGTTCAGAGCCTCCTTAGTTAGGGCGGCCGCAGCTGCCAGTGCTCGGAAGCAGGGCTGCCATCCTTGGGTGGTGGTATCTAATTGTTTTGATAGATAGGCTGTGGCCCGGTATGCGGGCCCTGCAGGCTGAGCCAGGAGGCCGGTTGCTGAACCGGAGTGTTCATCAGTTAAGAGATGGAAGGGTTTAGAGGGGTCGGGCAGCGCTAGGACTGGTAGGGCAGTGAGGCAGTCCCGCAGTTTGGAGAATGTCCCTCCCCAGTAGAGGAACGGGGCAGGAAGGAATTACAAGAAATGAATGGGAGGAAGGGAAACCATCCAAGCTGCAGGAGAAAGGAGGGGTTACCCTAGGGGAGGAGGAGGTCCCATCGATCCCCACAACAGTGACTGGTGAGGTTTGGGAAGGTCCCGAGTAGGACGGCAGAACCGAACAGGCAGCCCCCGTGTCCAGCAGAAAGGAAATGGACTTACCCGATACCTGGAGTGTGACCCTGGGCTCGGCATGGGTGAGAGGGGTGTCTGAGTCTGGGCCTCGTCAGTCATCCTCCAACCCGAGTAGTTGAAAGGCAGGACTCACTGTCTTGGGGTCACCCCCACGTAGAGGCACCAAGGATCCCCCGAGGTTGGGGCAGTCCGACTTCCAGTGGCCCATCGTTTGGCACTGGGGGCACGGCTGGGTCGGCTCCTTAGGGTTGGGACATTGGTGGGCCCAGTGTCCTTCGGCTTTGCATTTGAAGCAGGCCCCTGGAGGGGGCGACTGGTTGCCCCTCTTTATTGGCTCCTGGAGCCGGCCGGCCGCAGGGCTGCTACCAAGGCTTGGGTCTGTAACTGGACCTTCTACTGGAGTCTGGCCTGCCGCCTAAATTTGGCTGCCTCCTCTCAGGAGTTAAAGACTTTAAATGCCATTTTCACCAGGTCGGAAATGGGGGTCTGGGGGCCCTTCTCTGCCTTTTTAAATTTTTTCCGAATGTTGGGTGCCGACTGAGAAATGAAGTGAGTAGCCAACACCGTAGCCCCTGCCGGAGAGGCCGGGTCTAGCCAGGTGAACTGGGTCAGTGCCTCAGTCAACTGGTTGAGGAACATGGCAGGGTTTTCATCAGGGGTCTGAATAATCTCCCTGCGTTTGTCATAATTGTCTGCTTTGTTAGAGGCCGCTCGCATGCTGGCAATAAGGCACTGGACCATGTGGTCGTGGCGGCGGCAGCCATCTTGGCTGTTCTGGTAGTCCCAGCCGGGTTCTACTGTTGGGACCACCCGAGCACCAACTGACATGGTGGCATCGGTAAGATGGACCTGGTTGGCGTGTCCTCGGGCAGCAGCCTGGATGCGTTTCCTCTCTTTGGAGGTGAGACTGGTGGTCTGGATGACATGTAGGTTGTGCCAGGTAAGGTTATAGGCCTGTGCTAAATATTGGAACTCCTTGATAAAATTAGCAGGGATGGCTGAGAAAGAGCCCAAGCGCTTTTCTATCTGGGAAAGGTCCTGCAGGGAAAAGGGTACGTGGACTCGAATGACTCCCTCAGCTCCAGCGACCTCTTTCAGTGGGCAGACCAGGTCTGGGGAGAGATTCCGGGATCTCGTGCAAGTGGAGATGAGAGGGGAAGCAGGAGGGGTAGGTTTGGCTTCAGGGCCTGGAGACATGGGGGATGGGCTGGAAATAGGGGGTGAGGAGGTAGGAGTGGCAGGAACTGAAGCGGGGGGAGGAGGAGCAGAAGGTTCGGGACAGGGAGGAGGAAGGGGGTGGCTGGAGGCCCCCACTCACCAGTGGACGAGTGAAGCTTTCTGGAGGTTCTGAGAGTGGGGAGGGAAACGATGTTCAGATAATAGAGAGCTGTAGGAGGTAGAGTGGGGAGAGGCGTGCAGGCCAGGAGAACCTGCGAGGTAGAACAGCGAGAGCAGAGGGAAGGGCGAGAGCAGAAGGAAGGGCGAGGGCATAAAGTCCAGAAGGCCCGCACGTAAGGAACCTTGGCCTATTTGTCTTGGTGTCTATAGAGGTTGCCTAAATCCATTAGGACCTGATAATCGAAAGTGCCTTTAGGCGGCCATTGAGATAGATTGTCCAATCGGTACTGTGGCCTGGACACAGTGCAGTTGGGTGGTTCCCATGATTCCTGCCGGGCAAACCAAGAGTCGGAGGTTAGCCAGGAGGAAGCCCAGAGGTGTTTTGGGGCCAAATTTGGACTGAGGGGTTCCCATGATCCCCTTCACCTATCAACTCAATTCACGGAGGAGGGCGTCCCCTTGTCCATGTATTGGGTTGCAGATCCAAAGGCAGTTACTGCGGAATGAGGACGTCTCCCGATTCCTTGGAACTCAGGGGCCACCTGGTGGCCGGAGGGGTCAGCCCTGACATGGCCGCGATTAGGACAGGGCTTTCCGGAGGAGGATCAGGGACCAGGGAACACTCACCACGTTTTTGGAGGCTGCGTTCTGCTCAGAGGGTCCAGGTCCAGGCAGGAAAAGGAGAGAGTCCGCTCACCAGTTGTGAGGTCTCAATCTCCTCCCGGGTTTTGGCACCACATGTAAGGTTTCCCAGTAGCCCTCCCAGTAACAGCGGATTAAACAAAGCACCAGACGTATAGGCACAAGGGGAGATTTAATAGAGATGCCCTCGGGCGAGGTTCCAAGACTCTGAGAGAAGGGAGTTGGGGAAGTCGCACCCAAGGCAGGGTGACAAGGGTATTTATTGGGAACGGTAGGGGGGTGAGGAAAGTTCAGACAGGCGGGGGCGAAGAGTTTCGTTTGTCTGGCTTAAGTTTTGGTTTCCTGAAGTTGACATGTCGGCTGTGGGGGTTTTGATGAGAGGGTCAGCAGTCTTGGACTTCCTCTATTTTATACAGCTTTCATTTCCCTCCAGCCCAACATGACCTAATCACCTACCCAAGGCTTCACCTCTTAATACCATCACTTTGGGATTTAAGGTTTCAGTATATGAATTTTGGAGGGACACAAACATTCAGTCCATAGCATTCTGCCCTGGCCCTTACTCCCTCCAAAATTCAGGTCCTTCTCACATTCAAAATAAAATAATTGGGCACCTGGGTGGCTCAGTGGGTTAAAGCCTCTGCCTTTGGCTCAGGTCATGATCCCAGGGTCCTGGGATCGAGGCCCACATCGGGCTCTCTGCTCAGCAGGGAGCCTGCCTCATCCTCTCTCTCTGCCTGACTCTCTGCCTACTTGTGATCTTTCTAATTAAATATCAAAAAAACCCAAAAAACACCCCCAAAATAAAATCGTTAACATTCCAACAACCCTAAAAGTTTTAACTCATTCCAGCATCAACTCTAAAGTCTAAAATTTAAAGTCTCATCTAAATCAGATATGGGTGAGACTCGTGGTATGATTCATTCTGGGACAAATTGGTCTCTAGCTATGAATTTATGAAACCAAATAAATTATGTTCTTCCAGATACAATGGTGGAACACACATAGGGTAGATATCTCCATTGCAAAAAGGAAATATAGGAAAGAAGAAAGGGATAAGGGATCCCAAGCAAGTTCAAATGACAAGGCAAACTCTGAGATCGTAAGGCTCATAAGTAGTCCTCATAAGAGTTCTGCCCTCTAGGCTCAGAAGGATGGCACAGGAGTGGCTCTCAGCATGTATCCTGTGCCCTTTTCTGACTGGAATCTCAAGTCTATGGCTCTCTGTGGCCCCCTCCTTTGAAACCTATGTAGAGGCAGCCACGACTGCATAGCTCGTATAATCTGTGTGCCAGTAGAGATGGCACCATGTGAACATCACCAAAATTTGCCACCTGTATTCTCTGGAGGGGTGGCTATGGAGGTCTGTACTGTACCCAGGCCTGCTGGAGTCATACATGAGCAGAGAGAAGACCATGGGGCTAGAGCATGTGGAGCAGAGCCTGGGATGTGAGGCAGTGCCAGGCAGCATGACCATGGTCCCACAGGCACTGGTGAATCCTCCTTTGAAACCACTCTGGACTTTGGCCCTTCCACTCCGCACCTGTGACAGGAGTGGCAGCTCTGATCAACTCTGAATTGCATTCAGCCATTTTTCCATTGTTTGGGAGAATAGCTGCCACCTTCTGTTGAGATGGCTGATGCACTCTAATCTTTTACTTCGCCACACCCTTAATGTTCTTTTCTGACCATGCTTTCTCATTTTTTTACAATATAGATAGAGTGAGGATTTTCCAAATCTTTGAGTTCTGTTTCCTTTTCACTTAACAATTCCATCTTTAGGTCATTTTTCACTTCTCACATTTTACTCTGAACAGTCAGGAAGAGCCAAGCTGCAGCTTGTTTAGAAAAATCTTTGGCTAAATATCTAATTTCATTGTTCCCAAGTTCTTCTTTCCACAAAACACTAGAAACATGAGCACAGTTCAGACAAGTTCTTTGCCACTTTATGAAAGATCATCTTTTATCCAATTTCAATGAAATGTTCCTCATTTCTGTCTGAAACCTCATCAGAATGACCTTTATCATCCATATTTGTACTAACATTCTGTTCAGGATTATTTACATGTTCTCTAAGAAGATTGAGTTCTTTATAGCTCTCCTCTTTTCTTTCTGAACTCTCACCAGAATCGCCTTTAAAAGTCCATTTATGCAGTGTAGACATTTTCCAGCATAAACTTCAAAATTCTTCCAGCTTCTACATTTTCTAGTTTTAAAACCAGCTCCAAATTTTTAGGTATTACAACAGCACCCTGTTTCTTTCTTTCTTTCTTTTTTTTAAAAAGATTTTATTTATTTATTTGACAGAGAGAGAGATCACAAGTAGGCAGAGAGGCAGGCAGAGAGAGGGGGAAGCAGGCTCCCCGCCGAGCAGAGAGCCCGATGAGGGGCTCGATCCCAGGACCCTGGGACCAAGACCTGAGCCATAGGCAGAGGCTTAACCAGGCGCCCCCAGCACCCTGTTTCTTGATTCCACTTTTTATCTTAGTCTGTTCTGGCTGCTATGATAGAAATACCTTAGACAAGGTGGCTTATAAACAATAGAAATTTATTTGGCACCATTCTAGAGGCTGGGAAATTTCAAATAAAGATATGAGCAGAGTCCTTGTCTTGTGAGGGCTTACTTTCTGGTTGTTAGAAAGCCATCTTCTCACTGTGCCCTCATATGATGGAAGGGGTGAGGAGCTATCCTGGGTCTCTTTTATGAAAGTACTAATTCCTCATGAGCACTCTACTCTCATCATCAAAACAACCAAAGGCCCCATGTCCTAGTACCATCACATTAGGGGTTAGGGTTCCAACACATGAACTGGCGGTGCGAGGGTGGGGGGAGATAAACAGTCTCTCGCATTATCTAAGCACAGTTTCTAGAGGGAGAGAATATCTGGGCTCAAATCCTGACTCTGATACTTACTAGATTTGTGTTCTTGAATTCTCCTCAGTTTCCTTGCCTCCTAAAAAACAAATAGGATATATCTTATAGGTACTGCTGCTGCCTGGTATGTAGTAGGTGTTCCATACAGTTAAGTTGTTTTTATTATTCGTGCTCATGGAAGTCAGTGTCCATGTAAAGGTCCTGGACTACACCTGATTTAGTGGAATGATCTGAAACCTAAGCTCTCTTTAGTCATAAACTGTCTCCTGGTTTTCTTGGGGCTTATTTTATACTGCTATTCCTGTGAGAGAAACCCCATAATAAATTGAGTGATAGTTATTGATTTCTTGCCAACAGCACTCTTCCTTTTTAGTTTCCTTACCAAAGCCTGAATGAAATGGTTGCCTCTGTCCTATTATTAGGACATTAGCACACAAACTTCCTATTGGGTAACAAGGAATGCTTGAGCTGCAGTGTGTGTACCGTAAAAGTCAAAGCTGTCTACCTATCAACTATAATAGCAGTAAGCAGCCATGTTTTACACATGCCAGTTACCAGTGAAAGGACTAAGGGCCAAAGGATCCTGGCTATTCTCTGGCTTTTGCCAGCAGGCCCCTGGCTGCTTATGTTGGGTTCATTTTGGAGATTTTGCATAGAAGCCTGGAAGTAATTCACTAATTTGAGTAATGAGAACTTCAAATGACTGAAAACAAAAAGTTATTTTTGGAGTTGGAATATTCTCTGATTATATAATTATATCAGAAATGTCTACTCTTTGGTATAGTAGAAATATGGCATATGGAATCAATATTTCCTAAAATAAAAGTGAAGAAAATCAGATTTACTTTTGTTAACAATTCTCAAATGTTTTCTAAGAAAGACATAGTCTGAAATTGCAAAATTAGATCTGGAAATTATCATGCTACTTTTATAAGCAGCCCTTCAGTGATTTCACTCTTTTTCCCCCCATACTTCTACATTTTCTTTACAGCTACTTGGCTGTATATGCCTAAAAGGGATTTTTTTGGTGATCTTCACAGATGTATTTATGTTCAAGGTGAGGGGACAAGCCCCTTCTAATATGCCATACCTAGAGCTTTCTTTGCTAAAAATGCTGCTTGAGTGGTTTTGTTTAGTGAAAAGGAAGTACCTGGGAAATCACTGCCCTCCAGCCCAACCTTGGGGCAACCCTTGGTCAGCACCCTTACAGATTTTGGATTATGGAATCCCAGCTCCCTTTCTTGTGAGGAGGTTGTGGAGGACAACTCTGAGGTAAACTACAAGTTTACAAGTCTACAGAACTATCTTGTAGTATCAGGCTCTGTCTACTCTCTACTGGGATTTGAGGTCATATCCTTTATGGCCTTCCTCCAATTTCCCGTTCTATTTCCCCCACTCACTTTATAGGTTCCTTTGGGAGCACATTCTTAATAAATCACCTATACAGCAATCCCTACCTCAAGGTCTCTTTCCAGACAACTGTACCTAAGGCAGGTCCTGATGTGAAAAGCTATACCCTATTCATCCTTTTACTTCCCAGAGTTTCCAATAGAGTGTCCAGTATATAGTAAATCTTCAAATATTAGCATAATAATAAAAGAAGAAATGGATATATTAATAGTGACTTGTTTATTGGTATTTCAGAGAGAAGTCCAAGTAGCTACCTCAAAGAGTAGAAAGAGAAACTTTTGGTTACTAGCTACTGCCCTTTATCAAGTTTCCCACTAAAGCTATCAGCATTCCCTCCCTTACAATTACGAGAATAAAGGGATAGTATCAGAAATATATGTTTACCCATGCAATAAATCTTTATTGTACATCTATTATTTATCATATTTTCAAAGGATTTTTTTATTAAGATAGTTTTACTCTATTTTGTTGATGTAAATGAAACCAAGGTGTTGACAGTGAAATGATAATCAGGTAGGTTGAAGGGCACACATTAGATCACTCTCTTGAGAGTGATGTGATGTTTCCTCTTCAGTAATGCTCACTCATCTGGTAGTGCTGAATTATGAAATTGGGATAATACTTTTATTACAGTTTAATATTTCAAATATTTCTATTCTCAGAAAAGTGAGTCTTAATACAAAAGCTCAATTGAGAATATAAATGAAAAATAGTTTAAGTAACTCAAGTAGAGGTTTAAGGCCTTATTTAACTGATGTGTATCAAGGAATTCTTGAAGACCAAGTAACTACTCATGTGGAAACAGAATTGCTTTTATAGGGATTGGGGAAGAGAAAGGTATTGTGACATAATGCAGATCTTTACTGCAAAACTCAAGGCAGGAATGGTTTTCTGTGCCTCTTGCTTAGGAACACTGGTGCAATCCCCTTCTTGCAACTGTCAGAACAGTTCTTTCCATGCCTGTTTTTGCAAGTGTTGCAGTTTGTCAAAAGTTAGGAGAGGAAGAAGTGGCAAAGAAAGGGGAAAAGGGAAAGAGAAGGGAAAAAAAGTAAAAGAGACAAGGCTCAAGGCAAGGGAAACTGGGGTCCTTTTAAGTCCTTTGTATACAAACAATACAATTGTTGAAAAATTTCAGTAGAAATAGCAACAGTTATTCACTTTCCCCAATATGGAAACACTGGCTAATGCTCTAAGAAACTAGTTGTTATAAAACCCAATGAAAATCTGAAAGTAGAGGCTATGAGTCTGTGACTCCGTAACTTTATAAAATATAAAAGACAGATACCTTGTCACTCTCTTCTATTTTTCTTATTCCATTCCATTTTGTAATTTTGTATTTCTATTTCTATTTGTATTTTGCATTTGTATAGTATTTGGATTTAGGTTTGAATTTTCTGAATTTGTCATGTGATAGTAAAAATTTAGGTTATATAATTACTTCCAGATAACTCATCATGTTAGTCTGTGATTTATCCTGAGAGTTAACCAAATCTGTTGACCATGTCTATTTTAACTCAACTTCATTGTAAGATTGTGTTGAGAAATAATCTAATGACAAAAGCTCATCTAAACCCTGAAAATATATTTTAATAGTATCAATCCTGAGATTTTTGCATTATTAGTTTTTCCTTTCATCTTTTGAATGGAACCAGAATCTGCAGCAAGGTGAGATTTGCTATCTTTACTGCACTCAGCAAACTGTAGTGAGGTTTAATTTTGACTCTTTGTGCACTTTAGCTAACAGCTAAATGGATCTATTTTGGAATCACTGTAAATAGGAAATTAAAACAGAACACAAGTGCAAAATGTAGAGATGTTACAAAACCATCTCTTTCCAAATGGTAAATAATGATGTAAATAAAAAAGATTGATAACTGAGTGCTATCCATTTTTATTGCATTAAATATCAGTTTGAATATATAAAAAGTTCTTAAATAATACATTAAAGAACACATTTTAGACTACATATATGGTATTTAAATGTTAATATGATTCTGAACTAACCATAATATTTTAATGCCTCACATTAGGCACTGTAGTCTGAGAACACCAAGAGAAAAGTAAAAATAAAATAAAATAAAATATGGTTTAATAATCTTTCCCTCTTGTACATTTTGCAACAGTCCTCAGTAGTTTTTATTTATTGGCAATATTACTCTTAAATATAAGGTAGTTAAGATTCCTAAAATATTGCTTCTTACTTAGGCTTTCAGGGCCCAAGTTCCATATTTTCCAAAATTTGTACCTCATTCTGCCAACCTTTAAAATGATATTTCAGAGACCCTGAAAGCCATAGAAACAGAACATAATTGATTATATGAATGACTTACTGGCATCAAAGTCCAAAACATGGAGAACATAAAAATTCTGGTATCTTCAACAAAGCTTAGTAATTATTATTATTTTTTTCTATCTCAGTCGAAAACTGACTCTATACTTAGAAAATGTTCTAAGACTATTTCATTTTTACAGAAAAACCATGACTAGATCTGGTAATTCTATTTTTATTTATTTATCTAGTAATTTTATTATAAGAATTACTCAAACAATTGTTTAACATCACTTAAGAATAGTAGTTCTACTAAGTATTTATTTTTGCTTTTTAATTCTCTGTTTTGATGGGTTTTACACATAGTTTAGGGCAGGAGAACTGGATAAAGACATGGCTAGCCTCCAGAAAAGAAAGGAGAGTTATTAGAAAGTTAATTTGGGCATCTTGGGGATGTATACTATACTTAAAAATTACTGGCTTTACTATCAAATGTAGGTTTTCATTTTCATAAACTCAAGCACATTAATATGTAATATTCTCCTCTTTGAGATGTATTTTTGGTGTACTACATTTCACCCTTCTTTCTGGACTCAACTATGGAATATAAGGAACATTTTTGCTGTTGTATTACATGTGCATTTTAGATTGGCATTAATTTGGTTCCCATCCTCCCAGCCTCTTTGTTTTATTTCTCCAATATATCACTTGAAAAGTAAAAAAAAATAATAATACAAGGAGATTTCAAACATAAATAAATAACAGTTGTCAGTAAGTGCAATTATTTTCAAGAACACACATCAGAAGTGATACTTCTTTAATTTAGATTGGCCATATCATTTTGCTTCTATATTTCCATTTAAAAATTATAAACTGATGCTAGAATGGGTGATTCTATGCTAAGAGAACTTTGACTCTTATATTTTAGACTTTTTAAAAAGTTAAGAGTAAGCATTTACAAGACTTTGTGATATACTTATGGCTGGAAAACCTGGAATTTCTTATGATCCCCTGGTACTAACCAAATGCATAGTCAACTAGGTGTCAAGAGATATCTGCACTACCATTTTTAAGGCAACTCTGTCTTAAAATTAATACGTTTATTTTTATGTATTTTGTAGTGTCATGCATTTAATTAAATACTTTGAATTTCCTTTGCATGTGAAGTGATAGAAAAATTAAGATGGGAAACATTCATTAAGATACTATGCTTATTTTATTTTTAAATTATTTTTTAAACATGCTTATTTAAAAAGTATATTTGTTTTGTTTGGGAGAAGAGACTTCTTAAACAGTTGACTCTTTCACTGCTCTAAGACTTGCTCATCTTATCTGGAGAGCAGGTAGAGATGGGATTGGGTGAACCATCCAATTTTTCAACCCATACTCTTCAAAATGCCTGAAAAATGGGTAGGAATGCATGATGGGTGCTAAGAACTTATTTTCATGGGCAACTTGCTCAACATTTGATACACATGAGGATCTTTCCCTAACCTGGGGCAGTGAATGCCTTGCCTAGCTCTTTTTGTAGCTGTGTTGTGAGGCAAGGTGGGCCTCTTTATCTACTTGACCAGGGAAAGAGCCCACAGTGTTTTCCCCTGCAAGCACTGCAGATGGATTTAGGCAGATGTATGCAGAGCACATGCTTTAATAGTAGTCACTGTCTCTGGTTCTTCCTTGAATAGGATGCAGAGATGAAATTTGCAGTTATTTCAGCTCTGCTCAAGGCAAAGACAGGGATAGGATGTGACCAAAACAGAGGATAGAGACCAGGGTCTGATTTCTACCAATGAGGCTACATTAGGAAAAACTATTACCATGTTCTTTTCTGTGTTCTCTGTTAGTTGGATAGTGACATGTTATAAGCTTAAAAGCATCATGTAGCATCCCAGTCACTGCTATATTGTGAGGCAAGGATGAAAATAAAGAATCCCTAAGGATCATGGACATAGGTTTTCCGGAAGAACTAGATATAATGGATTCCTTAAATAGCTAATAAATATTCAGAGTGTTTCAGTTAATTCTAAAAGTATTTTAGAATGGGAATAGACAGGGATGCCAAGAAAGATTATTTCAAAAGCCTGTAATTTTCTTTGCAGAACCACATGCCTTACTCCATGTAATATTTTTTAACACTTTTGAAATAAATTTGTCAGTGTGGCAGGCAAAAATGGGACAAGCAAATTCTAGTAATAATTACTCTCAAGATGAATAAAACAAACTCCAAACATTTGTTAATTTTCCCATTATAAAGTCATTCTTCTTACCCCAGTAGATGTGAAATACCTGACCAGTTGGAGGTAGAAAATTGTGCCTCTGGTAACCAGAAATCATTTGACTCTCAGAAATGAGATTTTTTAGCATTCCCATTAGGGCTTTCATGTTGGCTTATTAAGACTAAATGGGCAGCTGAACAAGATTACCTGTCCCTGATAGGAAGGGAAATAAAGTTAATGATAAGATAAGCTGGCTGACTATATTCTTTAACCTTCCTCTTAAACTATGTCCCCAAATCTCTACCTGAGGACTTAACACCATGGGGAGATTGATCAGTTCATTTTGTTAGACTCTTGGCTGATTTATACTTTGACTTGAAAATTTGACTCAGCAAAGCATTTAGTAATTGTATGGGATAATTTTTCAATGGATTAAGATGGCAGAAGAGTAGGAGGACCCTGAGCTTGTCTTGTCCCTGGAGCACAGCTAGTTATCAAATTATTCTGAGCACCCAAGAAGTCATCGGATGTCTGAGAGAACAAAATCTGCAAGTCTTCAAGTAGAAAAGTATACTGCATATCACCCTTGCAGTATACCAAAAGACCACTTTTTGCAAGGTAGGAGGTGCAGAATTTCACCTTGGGGAGACAAATGTGGATGCTGTGGCAGGGAAGGAGGCTGCTTACAGAGGCTACCACAAAGTATTATAATTGGTGGAGCACAAAATTTAATCCTTTAAGTTCACTACCATTGGGGAAGTGCATGGATTGAAGGTGCTCAGGTGTCAAATAGGGCAGAATCCCAGGAGTGACAGGATGGTCTGAGGATCCCCTGGGTTGCAGGAAGAATGGTGGCACCAAAGTGCTAGGACGTTCCCAGGTCTGGGACCTGGGACGTCAGCAGAGAGCAGCAGGTCTTGGTGCTGGCTTTCTGCTATAAACTGCAAATGCATGCCGTGTGGTCATGCAACCACTTTCCTGGGACCTGCTGGCAAGTGTGCCATGACCCTCCCTTGGAGGAACAGTGTGGGTACGTGTTGCAGGAGTTCCTGAAATTTGGAGTTTTGAAACTTGTCCCGCACCTGAGATAAAAAGCTTTGGACACGGGCAGGGTAAACGTGGGGTTTGATGGAAACCAGGGAAACAAATCGGGTAATTGATTGCTTTTCTGTGAGGGTTCACTGAAGAGTGGGGGGTGCAAACTTCAGATCCAAGGCTAGAGAGCAGGGCACAGTCATCATACCACCCATCAGTACTGAAAGCCTTCAAGGAGCGAAACAGTGCCGCCTAGTGGAGGACAGAACCGTATACACCAAGCCCTGCTGCACCCTGGAAAAGCATTTCCACTGAACCAAGTCAGCTTGAGAATCAGCACAGCAGGCCCCTCTCCGAGAAGACCAGGACAAATAACAAGCTCACATCAAGTTTATTGATCATAGAATGTTGCAAAGCTTCAGCTCTAGGGGAAAGAGGATCATGCTTCCTTTTGACTTATTCTTTATTTTTTAATTTTAATTTTTATTATTTTTTAATCTTATATTTTTCTTTTTTTTTTTTTTTTTTTAAAGATTTTTATTTATTTATTTGACACAGAGAGAGAGATTACAAGTAGCAGAGAGGCAGGCAGAGAGACAGGGAGAGGAGGAAGCAGGCTCCCTGCTGAGCAGAGAGCCCGATGTGGGCCTCGATTCCAGGACGCTGAGATCATGACCTGAGCCGAAAGCAGAGGCTTTAACCCACTGAGCCACCCAGGCGCCCTAATCTTATATTTTTCAATTCCTTTTGATTTTATGATTATTTTAAATTTATATATATTTCATATATATTTTTTATTTTTGTCTACTTTCATTTCATTTCATTTTATTTTTAAATTTTGGGATCTAGATTCTTTTAACAAATAGACCAGAACACACTTAGGATCTATTTTTTTTTTGTTCTGTTTTGTTTTTGTTTTTCTTGTTTTGTGTTTTTGTTTTTTTCTTTGTTTTTTTCTTTGTTTTCTTTTTTTTTTACGTTTTTTGTTTGTTAGTTTGTTTTTGTTTTTGTTGTTCTTTTTCACTTTCTTCTATTCTTTTCTGGACAAAATGATGAATTCACCCCAAAAGAAAAAACAAGAGGTAGAACTCACGGCTAGAGATTTAATCAATACAGGCATAAGTAAGATGTCTGAACTAGAATTTAAAACAATGATTATAAGGATATTGGTTGGGCTTGAAAAAGGCCTAGAAACACTAGAGTATCCCTTACTACAGAGATAAAAGAACTAAAATCTAGTTCTGAAAATACAAATGCTTCAACCAAGATGTAAACATAAACAAAAATGAGGATGGATGATGCAGAGGAGCAAATCAGTGATACAGAAGATAAAATTATGGAAAATAATGAAGGCAAAAAGAAGAAGAAAGGAAAGGTAATGGCCCATGTTGGAGGGTGCTGTGGGGTGGATGCACTAAATTGGTTATGGGTATTAAGGAGGGCATTTGTTGTGATGAGCACTGGGTTTTGCATGTAAGTGATGAATCACTGAGTTTTACTCCAGAACCTGATATTGCACTGTATGTTAACTACCTAAAATTTAAATAAAAAATAATAATATAAGTTGTATGGGGTAAGGAAGGTGGTGCAGGGAAGGATGATGTAAAATTTTGTCCTGCTTTATCCTCTTTTCAGTTCTCACCATTTCAAGACAGCATTTTACAAACCTCTAACCTGCAGACAGTAGTTATGTGCATGAATGAAAGACATGGAAGGGGATGGCTGATGGTTGGGACCTCACAGGCTATCAGGAGAATTTCTCTATTTCACTCCTGGAGGATTGCTGCCTTAGTATGTTCTCTTTTCTCCTTTGGGAAGTTAGAAACATTAGCAGGTGTGACCCCAGGCGAACAGTTATCCTTGTCTCCTCATTTTCATTTTTTCTTTCTTGAGAAACCTGCTTCAGTATAATATGCTCAGCAACTTCTTATCCCTTTACCCTTTATAACAGATCAGAACCTGCTTCAGAAAAGATCTTATAATTTTAGTGAACTTGTGCCTCAAGCTTCATTCTTAATTGTGGAATGAATTATCCTATCAAAGACATTTCAGTCTCTACCTAGCAGAAAGGAAAATGTTCTTTAAGGGAAATTTAGAAATCACAGCATGTAGCCACTAGTTCTGGTGTTTTGCTCTTGGTCACTTTGCTCTGTAGGGTTTTCTCTCTAATTTGCTGAGGAGGCTAAGGGGTGAATGCAGCACAAAATTTGCATGAGTGTATGGTCTGCATATTATGCTTGACTTAACTATGGTCAAACTAGTTACTTCAGACTAATGTTTCCATTGATAATTTTTTGCATGGAGGGCTCCAGTTGACTCTAGCATGACTTACATACCATGGTGTAATTTATCACCGATTCTCTGGTGTACCATTCTTAGAGGGTGGGAGTTATAGGAGATTTAGAAGAAATATTAAGACGTAGTGACATATATCATAGCCACAAAAATTTCTAACATTTATTGGAAAGATAAAACTAATACACATGAAACAAGTCCATGAACCATTATATAAAAAATATGTTTTAACTCTATAGGAGGGCTGCCATATATAGGGAGATATTCATAAAAAGGATTGCTGGTCTATGAAGAGAGCATGAATGGTTGGGAGGTTTTAGATTGGAGGGCGTGAGCTTGGGGACATCCTAGGTAAGGAAAACAAAGGTATCATAGGAAGGCCGGTACAGAGTAGGCAGAGAGAAGACTGCATAGGCAGGAATAGGACAGATTATGGATATGTTAGAAACATAGGAATTTAAGTATATTGTGAGAGAGCACAGGGAATCTTAGTATATTTCTTGGTAGAATGAAAGGATAATGAAATAAAATAACAAAGGCATATCTGTGTTTGAGCTCTTATTGTGTGACTTTTACCAAGTTACAGAACTATTTTCATCCTCACTTTCTTCAAATATGAAATCAGGACATAGGGTTATGTGATTTTAAGAATCAGTGAGAAATATGGCAAATAATAATAACATTAACAATAGCAATAAGATGTCTATTATTAGTATTTTATGGTTTTGATTTACACAAATTGAGATAACTGGTTTCTGTGGCCATCCCTTTAAGAGAGGTGGAAATTGCTTCCTTTCCTTTTGAATCTGGGCAGGTTCTGTGACTACTTTGACTAGTAGAATATTGCAGAAATTATGATACGACAAATTATACACCTAGACCTTATTCTACTCCTTGTCTCTTAGAACGCATGTTCTTGGTGTACTCCTTCTAAGAACACAGTCACCATGATTTGAAAGCCTGAGTTATGTGGAGAGGCCACGTGTAAATACTGCAATTTACAGTATCAGCTTTACTCCCAGTTGACAGCTACCAATAACTTGCAGTCATGTCGAAAAAGCCATCATGGCCATCAAGCCTTCTTTAAGCTTCAGATTATTTCATTCCCAGGTCCTGTCCGGCAAACACATATGTGGTCCCAAGCAAAGCCCTCCCAGCTAAGACCAATGAACTCACAGACTCTTGAAGAAAAATAATCTGTTTTTAAGATCAATGTTTAAACAAGTTTTGGGGTGCCTGGGTGGCTTGGTTGGTTGAGCATCCAGTTCTTCATTTCCGCTCAGGTCATGATCTCAGTCAGGGTCATGAGATCAAGCCCTGCTTCGGGGTCTGCTATCAGCATGGAGTCTGCTTGAGATGCTCTCCCTCTCCATTTGCCCCTTACCCTGTGCTTGCTCTCTCTGTCTCTGATTAAAAAAAGAAAGTTTAAACAAATTTCGAGATGGCTTGTTATATAGCAATTGATAACTGGAACACTGATTTTCTTTTTTTAAAATCAGGATAATATTAAAGGGGTGTTTATATTATAAGGTATTTGTTGTGAGTGTTACATAACACCAGCAGGATTCCAGGTGTGGAGGAGATGAATGCCTTTATTAGGGAATCAGTGTTGAAAATGAAGAGTATTTCTTTCATTACCCATTCATTCATTTACTCAATAAATATTTATTGAGCAATAGTATTCATTGTACCAGGTTTGTGAATATTATTTATTATTTGGCTATGGAATCCCCCGAAATAAAAGAATAATACTGCATTGTAAGTTTTTTTTTTTTTCTAAAGATTTTATTTATTCATTTGACACAGAGAGAGAGATCACCAGTAGGCAGAGAGGCAGGCAGAGAGAGGAGAGAGGAGGAAGCAGGCTCCCTGCTGAGCAGAGAGCCCGACGTGGGCCTCGATCCCAGGACCCTGGGATCATGACCTGAGCCGAAGGCAGCGGCTTTAACCCACTGAGCCACCCAGGCGCCCTGCATTGTAAGTTTTATTCAAAAAATTTTTTTGGAGATTTTATTTTTAAGTAATCTCTATACCCAACATGGGGCTTTGAACTCACAACCCTGAGATCAAGTCACATGCTCCACCAGCTGAGCTACCCAGGTGCCCCCCCCCTTTTTTCAGGAAATTTTAAGACTTCATATTTTCTGCTTTGTCAACATCCCTACGAAGAGGCTGTGAGCACCCCACCTGGATGACCATGTACACCAGTGTGATAAGTCTAGTTCCTGCCACAAGTTCCCTTCTTGCTATCCCCTGCCTGTAACTGCCAGTGAAAACTCAACAATGAAATCCACCATGCCTTTTGCCTGTGTACTCCACCCTGACCCTTGTTCACTGGTACTCACTCTCCTTTGGGTCCCCGGCTTGGTTGAGCCTGTTCCCTTGGGGCTCCTCCTATATGGTGTCCTGTGTGGTGTGCTGTGCTCTTCTCTAGGACCTGTGAGTATAATAAATCCTTCAATTTCATATGCCTCTCAAAATGTAATTTCTGTTGACATGTTGGAGTGATTATTAAAGACCTCACAAAGGGTACTTACAGATACCTGTGTTCAAAGCATTTAAATCTTATAGTATTGGCCACGACACTAACTAAAACTGGGTTGCTTATGAGACATATAAGGGGTATTGGAAAACTCAACACCCCTAGTCTTCTACATCTCCTACAAAAGAAAAAGCAAGGAAAATTAAAATATACACACAGTCACACAGTGGAGTCAGGGGCAAGTGATGTGATAATTTAAGTTCATTTTTGAGTCACAATGCCTAGGTTCAATCCAGATGCCACTGATAACCATATGCAATCTCAAGTAAGTCACTCAGATAAAATGGAGATGGCCAAATTACAACATCTACTGTTAATAAGTATTAATGAAGTAAATCTATATAAAGAATTAGGTCACCCATCTGTTGCACTGTATGAATACTCTGTTTGAATACTTACCTACCAACTTTAAATGCTATGTTTCGGTTCCTAGATTTCCAAGAACATATCTCCTGTGTTCAGCATAATGTATTCAGTGACTTTTCTGTTTGGTTATCAGTGTTGCCTTTATTGTTCTTGTTTCTCATAAAGAAAGCTCTGCCAGGAAAACATATCTCTATTAGTAGAAATGTTAAATGTGAAAGCTTTGGTCCTTGTTGTTTAGTTTATTTCTCTTGGCTGTGACTCTCTGACGTTTTACAAACCGCTCTGATTATCATCATAGTCTTACCACCTTGTTGTTTTCCTTTTTTGTTTGATCCGATCTCTTTTTTTTATGTTCAGTTTCCTCACATTTTCCAAAGAGGAAATCCTTGCCTGTAGGTAAAATTATTCCTCCTCACAAATAGCTGATTTGGTTGGTTTAATATTTAATGGTTATACTTACATAGACTTCTAAAAGAGGTAATAATAGGAAGTGTTTACATTGTAAAAATATAAGCATGTATATTATTTTTTGGAGATTTAATTGATACCCTTGTAAGCACTTGAAAATCTTAAAAATGATGTCATTACTATGTATACTAATTGGCTTTTGAGGGGATACTTTAGAATATGTTCTTTATTATCTTTTGTTCTATATATCAAATTGCTAAACAGATGACACTTCTGGAGTCATACCCAACACATTGTCAAATACTTCTCTCTGAAATATTAAGCACCCCTAAATTTATATTTAATTTGAGACAATTTCAAAAGCATTTAAGAAAACACAGGATTGTGATAACATAGAGAAAATTATCCCAATGAAAGCAAATGTAGGGCACCTGGGTGGCTCAGTGGGTTAAAGCCTCTGCCTTTGGCTCAGGTCATAATCTTAGGGTCCTGGGATCGAGGCCCGCATCAGGCTCCCTGCTTAGCAGGGAGCCTGCTTCCTCCTCTCTCTCTGCCTGCCTCTCTGCCTACTTGTGATCTCTCTCGCTCTGTGTCAAATAAATAAGTAAAATCTTTTTTTAAAAAAAGAAAGCAAATGTAGTAATTAGCTTATTTAAAACTCACCGTGAGGGGCGCCTGGGTAGCTCAGTCGTTAGACGTCTGCCTTCGGCTCAGGTCATGATCCCAGGGTCTTGGGATCAAGCCCCACATTGGGTTCCTGGCTCTGCGGGAAGCCTGCTTCTCCCTCTCTCACCCCCCCTGCTTGTGTGTCCCTCTCTCGCTGTGTTTCTCTCTGTCAAATAGATAAATAAGATCTTTAAAAAAAAAAAATAATAAAACTCACTGTGAGAGCACTGCTATTCAGACCTACAACACTAGGTGGCAAGATAAGTACAGGTTGATAGAAACACTTGACTAGGAGAATTCAAATTGTTTTCTTAATGTTTCAGGGAAGATAGGCATTATTAAAACAATAGAATACTGCAGTGCTCCACTTTCAAATACCAGTAGTCTGTGGAACCTTACTTCTTTTTGCCATTATTGGAAAAGAGCATGGGAAGGCAGGGCCCAAAGGGTATACATTTATCTAATAGTCAAAGTTCTGAGATGAGTTTTTCGCTATCCAACCAATATCAATTGTACTAATAAACCTCACATCTAATACAAACCCACAAAATCTTGTGCTTTGCATTTTTTGAAGATGTTCACATGTATTATCTCATAGTCACAAGTGATCCATATTATAGAGGAGTGATGTAACACTTAGAGATATTAAGTGATTTGCCCATTATCACATAGAGAGTTAGGTGATATAAAAATTAAAAGCAAGGTCTTCTGTCTAATGCTGAACTATCTCACAAAATAAAAATATACAACATTTATCATAGAAAAACAAATGATGGATCTAGATTTTAATTAAAAAACATGTAAGTCAAGACCAACCCTTTATGGGGGAGAGTAAGTTGAGCACAAAGCTCCGAATAAAAACCTATAAAAAATAAAGTTCCTTACTGCTTCACAATGTTTTTCCAGCCAACTTTTGGCTCTGTCAAGACAAGGTCAAACATAATAGTAATGGGAAAATAGATCTGGAGACAGACTAACTTGGAAGCCAAATTAATAGAAAGGAGCAAGTAGAAGAGGGCTGTGAAGCACTAGGGGAACATTAGTGACGAGTAGTTAGAAATGAATGTGGCTCTTGTGGTTCTTATCCTTTTTTTTTAATTTTATTAATGTGGTATATCATGTTGATTGATTTGCAAATATTGAGCCACCCTTGCAGCACAGAAATAAATCCCACTTGATCATGGTGAATAATTGTTTTAATGTACTGTTTAATTTGATTTGCTAGCATTCTATTAAGAATTTTTGCATCCATGTTCATCAGGGATGTTGACCTGTAATTCCCTTTTTTAGTGGGGTCTCTGTCTAGTTTTGGGATCAAGGTAATACTGGCATCATAGAATGAATTTAGAAGTTTTCTGTTCATTTCTATTTTTTTGGAACAGTTTCAGAAGAATACGTATTAACTCTTGTTTAAATATGTGGTAGAATTCGCCTTTGAAACCATCTGGCCCTGAACTTTTATTTGTTGGGAGATTTTTAATTACTGATTCCATTTCTTAGCTGGTTATAGGTCTGTTCAAATTTCCTATTTCTTCCTATTTTAGTTTTGGTAGTTTATATGTTTGTAGGAATTTGTCCATTTCTTCTAGATTGCCCAGTTTGTTGGCATATAATTTTTCATAACATTCTCTTATAATTATTTGTATTTCTGTGGTGTTGGTTGTAAATTCTCCTCATTCATGATTTAATTAATTTAATTTAATTTCTCTTTTCTTTTTGATAAGTCTGGCTAGGGGTTTATTAACTTTATTAATTCCTTCAAAGAACCAGCTCTTAGTTTCATTGATCTGACTACTGTTTTTTGTTGTTGTTGTTCATCCTGATATCATTTATTTCTTCTCTAATCTTTATTATTTCCCTTCTTCTGCTGGCTTTAGGTTTCATTTGCTCTCCTTTTTCTAATTCCTTTAGCTGTAAGATTAGGTTGTGTATTTGAGACTTTTCTTGCTTCTTAAGATCGGCATGTAGTGCTATATACTTCTCCCTTAAGACTGTCTTTGATGCACCCAAAAGATTTTGGACCATCGTGTTTTCATTTTCATTTGTTTCCATGTATTTTTTTATTTCTTCTTTAATTTCCTGGATAACCCATTCATTTGTTACTAAGAGGCTCATTAACCTCCATGTATTTGTGGTTTTTCCAAACTTTTTCTTGTGGTTGACTTCTAGTTTCTAGTGTTGTGGTCTGAAAATATGCGTGGTGTCATCTTCATTTTTACACTTGTTAAGGACTGATTTGTGACCCAGTGTGTGATCTTTTCTGGAGAATATTGCATGTGCACTTGAAAAGAATGTGTATTCTGCTGCTTTAGGATGAAATGTTCTGAATATACCTGTGAAGTCCATCTGGTCCCGTGTGTCATTCAAAGCCATTGTTTCCTTGTTGATTTTCTGTTTAGATGATCTGTCCACTGCTGTAAGTGGGGTGTTAAAAGTCCCTGACTATTATTGCATTGTCATCAATGAGTTTTCTTATGTTTGTTATTAACTGACTGAACCCCCATGTTGGGAGTTTAAATATTTACAACTGTTAGATCTTCTTGATGGATAGACCCCTTAATTATGATATAACACCCTTCTTCATCTCTTGTTAGAGTCCTATTTTAAAATCTAGTTTGTCTAATTATGGCCACTCTGGCTTTCTCTTGATGTCCATTAGCATAATAGATGGTTCTCCATCCCCTCACTTTCAATCTGCAGGTGTCTTTAGGTCTAAAATAAGTCTTTGTAGGTAGCATATAGATGTGTCTTATTTTTTTTAATCTATTCTGATACCCTATGTCTTTTGATTGGAGCATTTAGTCTGTTTACATTCAGGATGATTATTGATAGGTACAAATTTAGTGCCATTGTATTACTTGTTAAATCATTGTTTCTGGAGATTTTCTCTGTTCCTTGCAAGGCTTTGTTGATTTTAGACTTCCTTTACCACGAAAAGGTCCCCTTTAATATTTCTTGCAGGGCTGGTTTAGTTATCACTAACTCCTTTCAATAGATGGAGAAAAAGCATTTGACAAAATACAGAATCTATAAAAACCCTCAACAAAGTAGGGATAGAGGGAACATATCTCAACATCATAAAGGCCGTCTATGAAAGACCCACAGCTAGTATCATCCTCAATGGGGAAAAACTGACAGCTTTTCCTCTACAGTCAGAAACACGACAGGGAGGTCCACTCAAACCATTGCTATTTAACACAGTACTAGAAGTCCTAGCCATAGCAATCAGACATAAAAGAAAAGAAAGAAAGAAAAAAAAAGAACTAGAAGTCCTCCAAATCAGCAAGGAAGAAGTCAAACTTTCACTATTCACAGATGACATGATACTCTATGTTGAAAACCCAAAAGACTCCACCAAAAACTGCTAGAACTGATACACAAAGTCAGAAAAGTCACAGGATACAAAATCAACCTACAGAAATCTGTAGATCCTATATATCTATCTGTAGGTCTGCATTTCTATACATTAATAATGAAGCAGCAGAAAGAGAAATTAAGGAGTCGATCCCATTTACAACTATGCCCAAAACAATAAGATACCTAGGAATAGACCTAACCAAAGACATAAAATATCTGTACTCTGAAGAGTGTAGAACACTTGTAAAAGAAACTGAAGAGGACACAAAGAAATGGAAAATCATTCCATGCTCATGGATTGGAAGGTCAAACATTGTTACGATGTCTATATTACGCAAAGCAATCTACACATTCAATGCAAGCCCTATCAAAATAACACCAGCATTTCTCACAGAGCTAGAAAAAAAACAATCCCAAAATTTATATGGAACCTCAAAAGACCCCAAATAGCCAAAGCAATTCTGAAGAAGACAAACAAAACTGGAGGCATCAGAATTCCAGATTTCAAGCTCTATTACAAAGCTGTTGTCATCAAGACAGTATGGTACTGGCACAAAAACAGACACATAGATCAGTGGAACAGAATAGAGAACCCAGAAATGGACCCACAACTCTATGGTCAACTCATCTTCGACAAAGCAGGAAAGAATATCCAAAGGGAAAAAGACAGTCTCTTCAACCAATGGCGTTGGGAAAAATGCACAGCAACATGCAGAAGAATGAAACTGGACCACTTTCTTACACCATACACAAAAATAAATTCAAAATGGATGAAAGACCTTAACGTGAGACAAGAATCCATCAAAATCCCAGAGGAGAACACAGGCAACAACCTCTTTGACCTTGGCCTTAGCAACTTTTTACCAGACACGTCTTCAGAGGCAAGGGAAACAAAAACAAAAATGAACTGTTGGGACTTCGTCAAGATAAAAGGTTCTGCACAGCTAAGGAAACAATCAACAGAACCAAAAGATAGCCTACGGAATGGGAGAAGATATTTGTAAATGATGTATCTGGTAAAGGGTTAGAATCCAAACCTATAAAGAACTTATCAAACTCAACACCCAAAAGACAAACAGTCCAGTTAAGAAATGGGAGAAGACATGAACAGACATTTCTCCAAAGAAGGCTTCCAGATGGCTAACAGACACATGAAAAGATGCTCAACGTTACTAATCATCAGGGTAATGCAAATCAAAACAACAATGAGGTACCACCTCACCCCTATCAGAAAGGCTAAAATTAACAACACAGGAAACAACAGATGTTGGTGAGGATGCAGAGAAAGGGGAACCCTCTTACATTGTTGCCGGGAATGCAACCTGCTACAGCCACTCCGGGAAACAGTATTTTTGAAGTTCCTCAAAAAGTTAAGATAGAACTGCCCTATGACCCAGCAGTTGGTATCTCCCCAAAATATACAACAAATACTGACTCAAAAGGGCACATGTGTCCTGATACTTTCAGCGGTATTATCAACAATAGCCAAATTATGCAAAGAGCCCAAATGTCCATCAACTGATGAATGGATAAAGAAGTGGTAGTATATATATATATATATGTATATACACACACACACACAATTAGCCATCAAAAAGGATGAAATCTTGCCCTTCACAACAACGTGGGTGGAGCTACAGTATATTATGGTAAACAAACTAAGTCAATCAGAGAAAGACAAATCCCATGTGATTCTACCCATTTGTGGAAAATAAGGAACAGAACAGATGAACATACGGGAAGGAAAAAAAAAAGAAAGGGAGGCAAACCATAAAAAGGCTCTTAACTGTACAGAAGAAACAGGGTTGCTGGAAGCGAGGTGGGTAGGGTGATGTTCTAAGTGGGTGATGGGCATTATGTAAATGATTAATCACTAAATTCTACTTCTGATACTAATATTATATGTTAACTAACTAGAATTTAAGTAAAAATTTGAAATACAAAAGAAAATTTTGGGACGCCTAGTGGCTCAGTAGGTTAAACTTCTGCCTTTGGCTCAGGTCATGATCCCAGGGTCAAGCCCCGCGTCAGGCTCCCTACTCAGTGGAGAGCCTGCTTCCCCCTCCAACCACCCCCCCACACTCTCTGCCTGCCTCTCCATCTACTTGTGATCTTTCTCTCTGTTAAATAAACAAAATCTTAAAAAAAATTAAAAAAAATCTTAAGAAAAAGAAATGAGTGTGGACTATCATCAGTGAGGTCAGACTGCAGTAGCAGAGTTCTTGTAATCAGAGAGCAGGCCCTGAGTGACTTTGTAACTTTAAGAGAAGGTGAAGACCCAGGTCTCCAAGGTACTCACACAAGAGAACCTGGGCAAATACCTAGAAATAGAGCAATAAAATTTGGCTTACCTCCTGTAATGGAGTTAAAACAAGGGCTTGGCCACAGTAGGCAACCACCCACCACTGCAACTGGGAATAATGCCTCAAAACTTTGTTTAGCAAGGCTGGCTGGAAGCTGAATCCCTAGAAATAGGCCTAGGATTCTTAATAAGGTAATTACATGCCATATGATACCTTCTTTTTTTTTTTTAAAGATTTTATTTATTTATTTCACAGAGGGAGAGAGATCACAAGGAGGCAGAGAGGCAGGCAGAGAGAGAGAGGGGCAAGCAGGCTCCCCGCCGAGCAGGGAGCCCGATATGGGCCTCGATCCCAGTACCCCGAGATCATGACCTGAGCCGAAAGCAGAGGCTTTAACCCACTGAGCCACCCAGGCGCCCCATATGATACCTTCTGATATATGGGATGACAGAGCCCACAGGTCAGACATGAGGTTAATTTATCATCTATATTAGATCCCCTTTGATAGCTAATGAGAAATTGGTTTTATTATACTGATGGACCTATATATTTTATACAAATTGATTTTAAAAGGATAAATTCTAATAAACATTAGATAATCATCTACTTTAATTTTATTTTATAATGTCATGAACATTAAAGAGAGCATAAGGAAAATAATTGTTGTGGTAATACTTACGTATGTCATCTCTAGTAATATTGTGTCCCTGATATTTATCTGAAAAATACTCTGTTTACTATAGTATTGTTATTTCGAAAATATTCATAATTTTTTCAGTCTTCACAGTTGAATATATTATGGTTATAAATTCAGATTTTTTGACATCTTCGTTGACTGTCCTCTGTTAAACATACTGGTTTGTTTTTGAGGGGTAATATATCTGGTAAGTTCAGAGAAAATTCTGCAAAATAGAAGATGGTATCAGTTTTATTTTTTCATTAAAATATATAAACACATCAGCCTAAAAATATTATTTTTTAGTAATTTTTACAAATAAACTTGTCAAATAATTGCCATCTATTAGTGAGTCTTTGGAATGTTTCACCAAGTTTAGATGCTTAAAAAACATAGGTCTTCTCAATTCCATTTCATTCAATACAGAATATAATTTTCTCCATTTAAAAATAGTCTTTGCATCATAAGATCATTCTAAGTCAAGATATTGAAATGTACAATTAGAGAATTTTAAAATTAAATCTTTTATGCTCTTGAGTTCTCATCATTTAATAATTTTCACTGCTTTGCTTACTTCTTAAGGGACAAATTTTAATGTATTTTGGTTTTAAAGTCTCACTTCCTATGATTACTACTCAATCAAATATTGAAAGGATGATAATTTAGGACACTTCTTTTAAAAATCTTCTTTATGAATAATCTCCAGCTAAATATGAACAAAATGAAACCAAAATGTAAGAGGGATTATTTACTTAAAAAGTTGAATAAAATTGAAGGACATAAGATGATCTGTAAAATAGTACTTCAAAATTCACTTCAAGGTAGCAAGAGAAGACATGCATAGCCAAATTGAGGATTTTTTTAGCTATCAGCATTAGCTTCATCCCATTTTTTAGTTTAGTTTTTTAGTTACATATACATGTGAATTTTGACAGCTTTGGCTTTTATTTTCATTAGTTAAATATGAAATCTGAACCATAAACAGTTTTAACAATATTTGTATTCCATAGATTCCTTAATTTAGACCCATCGTTGTTTTTTTTTACCACAACACTGTGCTTCATTACATTTGTATTCCCCCAAATAATTCTGTCTTCAATATTGAACATTAAAATTCAATTTGTAAGATGTTTTGCCTTTGAGAGACTGAACTTCTAAAGGTGTTATTTCGATTTTATAAATTGGATGACACATTGAGCCATTATTGACTTTAACTTTATGTGATTTCTTTTTGAAGCATCTGAAAGATGTCCATATAAAATTGGCATTCTTTAACTGTATATCAATTTCTATTGCTTATGGAGCCAAAGCATTAACAGTGATTTTTTGTATATGTATCAAAAGTTAGAATTGAAAATTAATAAAATTAATTTGGATCAGTAGTCATTTGATCTAAAGAAAAAGTCATTTTTTACAGTATTATTTTATCATACCTTCTGCACTTGAACATATTAAATCATCATATTTGGGCACTGCCTCCCCAAAATCGTTTCTCACATTGGAAGTAGATGCTTATGCTCTTAAATAGATTTGTGTCTTGTTATTTTCTTGTGCTCAGTGATTACATGGACACTGAATATCAAAAAACATCTCATGCTACTTACCTATGTAAAAAAATCAACTTTCTTATTCATTAAAAATTTTCAGAAAAATCTTTTCTTTTTTTCCTTTCTTTTTAAGCACATTGCTATCTAACGGGCTTATTGCAAAAAGTAAAAAAAAAATAAAAATAAAAAGACCACTACTAAGCAAATATAAGTGAAAAGTTATATATTTATTCCATGTAATAAATGACAAAATCGTTATAGAAAAAGCATTTAGACTACTTTTTATATGCTCTGTAACAATATTGCTAAACCTCTGGTTTCTACACATAATCCACATATAATTAACTTATAATTTCCCACTCAACTGTCAAATGGCTGCCTGGTAGTTATACTATAGCATGGGCCAAAGAACCCAAATGGCAGGCAGGGAGGCACTGTTAAATAATCTTCCCACCATAATTGTAGTTGGAAAACAGTTACCTGTTACTATTCAGTTTAGTCTGAATTCCCTTCAGGTTGTCAGGGGGAGCCCTGCATGCTGTCTTTAAGAGGAAGCTGTTAATTATATTGAAACTAAAATGAGTCAGGGAAAGAGAAATAGGTTCTTGCTAGTCTTTTTTTTTTCAGATTTAACCATATATGGATGTGAGGAACCTTTGAACTGTATATGCGTGTCACAGTACTAGATGAGACCGTGGAAGAAGCTGGAAATATAATGCCAAACACATACTGGGCTATTTCAGTACAACTACTAACAAAAAATGCTTTGTTATGAAATGCAAAAATAGTAAGAAGTACTGAAAAAAGCTTAGGGACTTTTCAAAACAACACAGACGCCAGCCTGAAGGAACTCATTATGGGGCAAATCAGGGACAGTTTGAGCATCAAAGCAAATACTAAATAATAATAATAATAATAATAATAATAATAATAATAATAATAATAATAAATAAACTAGAGGGAATTCTTGTATAACAGAACTACATTAGGACCATCCAGGTATGCTGGGCATAATAATGAATGATGGAAAAAACAGCACTGGGAAAATTGGAGAGTGGATAGAGGACAGAGCAAGTAGTCCCTTGTAGGCCATATTGAAAAAACTGAGTTGTTTTTTCAAAATGAAATGGAAAGCAATTAAAACATTTTACACAATTCTTTGATTTTTTTCCTTCAAGATTACTCCAGTTGCTATGTGATGAGCAGAGTGAAAGATTTTGGAAAGCTGAGAGTAGGGACCCCAGGAGAAAATGACAATAGTCAAGGCAGGGAAAGGAACTATTTCTTAAAGGTTAAAGATGAGGGAAAATATATAGGAAATGTCATCTTTCGCATCTTTACCTGAAATCTGTGTGTTCATTGTTCAACATAATCTTCAACATGGTTTCTTGCTGTCAAAAGTCTTTAATAGCAGGTTGCCAGGTTGTGATACCACCTTAACTCTAGAAAATTAGGGAAGAAATTACAAATATGTAAGGTCTCCAGTCATTCTATTTTGTTGCTTAACTTTCATATTTACAACAAGATGATAAATTCACTGAATATATATAACAGAAAATGAAATATTATGCAATACCAGCATTTCTTTTCTTTCCTCAAGGAAATAACATATTAAAAAATAAGCAGTACCATCCAAATCATTCTGCATAAGTGGAATCTATTTTAGTGGGTTTGATATTTATCAGGCTGCATTTTGTACTTTAGTATCAACAGCCATTAAAGGAAGAAAAATTGAATGTCTTGTATAGGAGAAGATGCATATCTTTGAAATCACTTTGACTCTCCACTGCAGCCTTCAAAGTTCATATTCATAACAATAGTATAAATGTGAAATAATATAGCTTGGCATAAGGGTAAAAAACTGATTCCCTCAGCTATGCTGATGATGATGCAAGTTATCTTTCTTATTTATAGAAAATAATATGAACATGGCATTATGAGTCACCTTCACACTTCTGTGCTATTCTTTTCTCTTCACATCAGCCCACATCAATAAGATATTGCCTGCAAAATAACATGCCAGTACAATTTCCAGTTATTTCAGTATCGAACCTTTCTTATTTATGGAAAGGAAGAGGTCAGGTAGAATGAACATGCATCTACTCAAATGGGGCTGTGTTCCAAGCTTATTTAGTCTTACTAATCCAGTAGTAAATGAGAAATCACTCATTCCTTATGCCCCATTTGAGCTTAACCTGGTGATGCAGTGCATGCTTTTATTGCTATAGAACATTTTTGTCTCAGTTGCCCAGAGGAAGGGAACCTAGAAATTCCAATAAATAGATAACATATGAATTATATATGTCATAATATTTTATATGTTGATTGCTATATTCAGTACTTTTAAAGAGTCTGGGAAATACCTGTGTGCTGAGGCTAAGAGAGAGGTCATTCTTTAAAACTATTACTAACTTCAATGTTTTCCAGAATACCATGCCATTGGTTACTATGCCATGTTATTTTTGCATGATACCAAAAATATTGAGATTGGTGTTTTGAGTCATTGGGAAGAAGAGCTCAGTCTCTCAATTTAGAGTATCAAGTTATTAAGATAGGGGTAACTGGATGATGGGTATTAAGGAGGGCATGTGATGTGATGAGCACTGGATGTTATACCTAACTAGTGAATCGTTGAACACTACATCAAAAACTAATGATGTACTATATGTTGGCTAACTGAACATGATAAAAAAGTTATTAAGATACTGCAGATTGAAATGAAGGCATGATATCGGTTTTTGGTCACAACAACAACAAAACCCATTAAATTCTTTTTTAAAATTAATTATTTTTTATTTTTTTATGATGTTCAGTTAGCCACTGTATAGTACATAATTAGTCCTTGATGCAGTGTTTGATGATTCATTAGTTGTGTATAACACCCAGTGCTTATCACAGCATGTGCCCTCCTCAATACCCATCACCATGTTATCATGTCCTTAAGGAAAAATCTTGCAAATCAAATGTTACAATAAATTAAAAAATGAAAACATGAATCAAAAAGATTTGTTCAAAATTGCTAGAATGATTTAATGTTCCATAAACAATGAACATAATCCATCACATTAATAGGTCAGTGAAGACATATGATGTGATGGCTTGTTATTTCCTGAATTTGTGTGGTAATGGTCATTCTGTGGGGCAATTAGTCACCTAATGGTGAGATAGAACTCTGCTGATCCTGCATAAATTTCTCTGTGTTTGAAAAATTTGCTTGTTGTCCTTAGTGTACAAAGTAATCTAGAGACATTCAGTGTTTGAGATCAAAGAAACCAACAGGAATAGAGCTAGGAGTGAGGATAATAATCAAATGGAGGTCAGAGGACAAAGCATGAATTTTTGATCAATTGGCATTCAAAAGAGCATAGTCAAAGGCAGGGGACTGGGACTTGGAAATAAATATCTTTTATTTAAGAGATATTGAAATAATTAGCAAAATCCAAGCAGGTATTTCGATAACAAGAACAATATAAGCCCCAAAATCCAGAAAGGGTGGAAGACAAGACTTTGATTTAAAAATAAAGCAAGAGTTCAAAAAGAGAAGGCTATGAGCAATAGAAGATGAAGGTCATGTGTTATCTGATATTGAGCCCTCTAGTGACTGACTAGTCTAGGCTTCTTTGAGTCTGATACTACCATAAATAACAACAGGAAGGAGGATAAGTGGCTCAGCTGCTGAGGTTGGGATACTTAATGTTGCAGATTTACGAAAGGTGTCAGGGGAAAAGCCAGCATACAAGGCAGGTGGCATAATGCAAAATGGGACTATACCTGTAATATGAGGATAAAAGGGAAGCTTGAAAGCATTAATGCACTAATGTACCTGGGCACAGTTGTCCTACTTGTATAACACTGAGTTTTTCTGTTCCTGCTTCTTGAAATAATTACTTCTAATGAATGATATTAAATTCAGCAAGATCCTATTGGTATAACCAAGCACAAATGATAGCACATGGTATTTATTCAGTAAATATTAATCCTGTAGGAATGCAAACTGGTACAGCCACTTTGGAAGACAGTTTAGCAGTTTCTTTCTTTTTTTTTTTAAAGGTTTTGTTTATTTATTTGACAGATAGAGAGATTACAAGTAGGCAGAAAGGCAGGCAGAGAGAGAGAGGAGGAAGCAGGCTCCCCGCTGAGCAGGGAGCCTGACGTGGGGCTTGATCCAGGATTCTGAGACAGTGACCAGAGCCAAAGGCAGAGGTTTTAACCCACTGAGCCACCCAGGTGCTCCAGTTTAGCAGTTTCTTACAAAATTAAGCATACTCTTAGTATACAATCCAGCAACCTTACTTCTTGGTATTTACGCAAAGGAATTGAAAACTTATGTCCACACAAAAATCTACACATGGATGTTTATGACAGTTTTATTCAAAATTGCCAAATCTTGGAAGCAACCAAGATATCCTTTGGTAGGTGAAAGAATAAATATGGTACATCCAAGCAATGAAATATGATTTAGCACTAAAAAAAAAAAAGAGCTATCATGCCATGAAAAGATGTAGAGGAAATTTCAATGCATGTCATTAAGTGAAAGAAGTCAATCTGAAAAGGTTATATACTTCATGATTCCAAATAGATGACATTCTGGAAAAGGTGAAACTGTGGAGTTTGTTAGAAGGGCACTGGTTGCCAGGGGTTGGGTGAAGGAGGGGTTAATGGCAGAACACAGAGGACTTTTAGGGCACTCAAACTATTCTGTATTATACTATAATTGTGGGTACATGTCCTTTTATATTTGTCTGAATCCATAACATGTACACGACCAAGAGTGAAGCCTAATGTAACCAATAGGCTTTGGATGATAATGATTTGTCAATGTAGGTTCATTAGCTGTAACAAATGTACCACTCTGGTGGGGAATGTTGATAACTGGGGAGACTATGCTGTGCGAGGGCCAGAAGTTTATGGGAAATCTGTGTACCTTCTGCTCGATATTCCTGTGAGCCTAAGACTGCAGTAAGAAGATAAAGTCTTTTAAAAACAAACATGTTGAGTCAAAATACAAAACAAAACAAAACAAAACCAACATTGCTCTCCCTACCAGTATGCAATAAAACACTTTAATGAAAATTAAAAGTAGTTAATTCAGAATTGTTAATGTCTGCCTTTACACATGTTTAGCGCAGTAGACATTAATGCTGTTTTTCAACTATATCCTGCTCTTTCCCCTCAGAGAACAAGGTAGGATTTCATTGCCTGGTGCCATTTTGATTAGGGAGCTATATAACTAATTTTGTCCAATGGCCTGTAAGAGGAAGTGAGGTGTGTCACATCCTTATGAAATAACAACTGACCACATCTGAAAACATGGTTGAACCTTCACCTCAGGCTATTTAGTGATGAGCAGAGCCATTCTGACAACCCACAGTAGACATGTAGCAGAAGTTAGAAATAAATATTTGTTTTCTGCAGCTGAGATTTGAGGGTTTTTGTCTAATGGTAGCTAAAGTTGTCTTAGTGTGACTGACACACATGAACACACTTTAGTGTAGATGGGAATAACAAGACCTAGCTCAGTGTAATCCACAGCTCTTTGGACAAAGAGCACAAGATAGAAGTGCTGGAGTACTCAGACTAGACAAAAACATCTGTTCCTCAGCAGCATCATGTAAATGCACAAAAGTGCAGAATACAGAGAGATAGAAGAAAGAATAGTATAGCAGCAGCAAAAGCAGCAGGAGGCTTCTAGGAGGCTAACAGTTTTTTTTCCATTGGAAATAAGACTTAGGTAAATGCATAGTTAGAGGATCTGTGACTTATGATGTGATGGGATCTGGGGAGTGATAGTTGCAAATGTTGGACCAATCAGAAGCACAGGAACTTAGTGAAAAACCACTGGCTGCTCCTTGCATGTATCTCTTCTATGAAAATTTGGTATATGGTGTTTATTAATTGAATGTGTTGAGATCATGATAACTCTGCTGACTTCTGCAAGGTATGATTTCATCCTTGAACTTATTCTGCTAATGTGTGAGGACATTTCTGATATCAGTCATTCAAAAAGGGGCAGGGATTTCAGATAGGAAAAAGTGATAGAGAAATAACCTCTGTCATTTTGTAAAAGTAGCTTATGACTAAACTATAATTTGAATTAAAATGCTCTGTGCCTTTTCAAGAATACTCACTTATATACAGATACAGGATGAGGAACGAAAATGATTAAAAATAGCTATGAAACTGTGAGCTACTTCTTTCTCCTAAGCATATTTCTTCTTCAGTATATTCATTTTAGTTGTCCTTATGTCTAATTTAGTGAAGTACCACATTTTATTCTATAGTCACATTGTATTAGGAACATTATATTTAGACTTTAAGAAGTGAGGTATAATATTGAAAGTATTAACACTTTGATCACCTTTGGTTTACATTCCAGTGACAATCTGAAACAGTGGAGAGGCAGGTCACAAGCCCTCAGTTAACTGTGATTAACAGTGACAGATACAAAAGCTTCTGAATCTGAAGAGCTTCTTACTAATTCTTACTGTGAAATGGGACAATGATTCCTACTTTCTCAGATTGTTATATGACCTGATCGAGATGGCGTCTTTATCATTTCTGATACATAAGTGCAAAATGAGCATGTTGCTTTTCTACTGTAATCCTCCTTTCACTCATGATCCATCTAAATAGTTGCTCATTCAGAACATCATGGTTGTTGGTAAGGTAGAATATTTTTTGTGTTTGTAACACATGTGATTCAAATGCAGATACTCAAAGTGAAGAAAATGTCAAAATAAATGAATCTCATTATGTCATTTCTCTCCTCTAGTATCACAGTCAGGGGGCTCCAATATAGTATCCGATCTTAATCTGGTCCTGTAGATATCTGAATAGTTTAAGTTTGGACAGTATGAGTTTGTATTTTAGCATTTTAAGTGGGAAACATAATGTGTTCCCAGCCAATGCAGGCGATTTCTCTAGTAATGCAGTCTATCAAGGATTTCTTCATGATAGGAATCTCTTATCACACCTACTATTTAAGTGCTTAATGTATTCATGAGTAGATACACTTAGGTATAGTTTGGCTCAATACTTCACAGTAGTGGGTATAAGTTATTTTTTTCCTTCTATAGTTCAATAAATATATACAATAAGAGAAAAACTGACCAAACATCATTTATCATTAGGAACACACCTCCATACAAATAAAGTTAGGTCTATGCACCCCAGGAAATAATGTTTTATATTATTTTTACGTATTTATCTAGGAAATGTGAAGATTAAATCAGGACTCTAGTTGACATTGGTAAAGAAGCAGTAGTCACTCACATTCATCAGAAAAATGAGGCATTTAATTTCTTCTGTCATTTGTATTTGCAGAATGGCCTTGCCTCTATTTTCTTCCAGATATGGCTACTGAGTGGCCTTACTTAAATACTGTTTTAGGTTCTTTAAGCATCGTATATATTCATTTAGGAATATCATGACCCAAAAAGCCGTTGGTTTACTTTCTAACTATATGATTTACACCTAGGTTAGTACTGTACTGAGACTTTTGCCCCAGGTAAATCCTGGGACCCCTGAAAATTAAGTGTTCAGGAAAAGGGTGATGAAGATAAAAATGGTAATACCCAGTAAGTTTAAACAACTCGAATATCAGGCTTGAACCTCTCAGGAGAACAGCTGAGATAGGATTGTAGCATGCTTTGTGTCTCCTGGATTCCTCATAAAATAAGGATGCATGTACTTGAAAATTCAAACATTGAATTCTGGATAAAAATTTTGTAACTCATTAGGAAGTAAGAGTTGATATAAGGGTTACTTGTACTTCTAGCTGTAATAATTGTTTAATGATGTAGGGCATTCAACTACCAATGGCATCAGTTCTCAAAGGTAATTTCTGTATGAATCAATTTTATTACAAAACAAACAAATAACTTCCATTATCTCATAATGTAATATTTGTTATCTAGTCATGGATTTAATTGGTGGCAAATCAAAATAAGTTAAAGCAATTGGTGTCTCAACTAGTTTAAGGGAAGAAAATAATGGTTCTTACCAGGTTTTCTTAAGGGTCTTATTGCTTCAGGTTAAGCTGAAATCATGAGATTGTATCTTCATGTAACACCAAAACTGGTGAACAAACAATAAGTATTAATGATTATTCAATGATTGTCTGGGAAAGAGTTTAATGGCTTTTTGATCACTGTCCTGATTTCAGTTAATGTTTCAGGAAGAAAATAATTTTTAAAAATTCTGGTTGATAAAGTTAAAATTGAAAGATTGACATCTAAGAAATAAGACTCTTGGAACCACCTCTCACCCAATAAACCAATCTTCAGTTGGTTTAGATATGAGAAGTAGATACAGTAAATGTTAAAGATTCTGAGATCACTTTCAAGCCCCTTAAAACATCTGAAAGTTTGCATTAAAAAGGAGAAAATTGTTTTCTTCCAAATTTTTATTTAAATTCTAGCTAGTTAACATATAAGGTAATACTGGTTTCAGGTCAGGAGTAGAATGTAGTGATTGATTACTTACATATAACACCCAGAGCTCTACATGACAAGTGTCCCCCTTAATACCCATCACCTATGTAGTCTGTCTCTCCCCCTACACCTCCCTCCATCAACCTTCAGTTTGTTCTCTATCATTAAGAGTCTCTTATGGTTTGCTTCTCTCTCTCTCTTTTTTTTCCCTTCCCATATGTTCACACATGAGTGAAATCATATGGTATTTGTTCCCATATGATATTGTTCCCAAATTCCACACATGAGTGAAATCATAGGGTATTTGTTGTTCTCTGACTTATTTTGCTTAGCATAATACTCTGTAGCTACATATACCTTGCTGCAAATGGCAAGATTTCATTTTTTTGATGGCTGAATAATCTTCCATTATATATCTATTCCATATCCATATTTATCCATTCATCAGTTGATGGACATGGGCTCTTTCCATAGTTTGGCTATTGATAATGCTGCTATAAAGATCAGGGTTCATATGCCCCTCCAAATCTGTATTTTTGTATCCTTTGCATAAATACCTAGTAGTGCAGTTGCTGGATCATAGTGTAGTTCTATTTTTAACTTTCTGAGGAAACTATATTAAAAGTGAGAAAATTTATGTTGGCATTTGTTTTTATTAAGTATGTTCATACATACTGACATTTTCTACACTAATAAGTAAAAAATCTATATTATGTCAAGTAAAAGCATATTGAAATGCCCCTGAAAATGTAAACAACATGTGAAGGTGAGTTTAGTCATAGTGGGTCATAGTTAGCAAACCCAGTAATGTACCAGAAACAGAGATGAGAGGTGTTAGCGCACAAATTCTGCAAAGAAAATCTCTTGGCATAAAGCCACTTTACAGGAAATGGTCATGAGAGGAAGAAAGTATGCCTAGGAGGAGAAGGAGGACAATAGGGTGGGGCAGAAATAAGTTAAGTACTGAGTAGTATTCAAAAGTAAGTCTTTTGAGAGACAGACTTGGATTTCCCCCACTAACTCTATCATTTTTGTGAGAGATATAACCTTCATTAAACCCAGATTCCTCAACTGTCATGTGGTAATGATGCTTACATTATAGGAGTTCTGTGCAAATTAAGTATGATGTATGTAAGGCTGTTAGTCTAGTTAGTGACACCATATTTGTGTTTGATAAAGAATAGTTATAACATTAATATTTCTTTGTGAATTTTTCACCATGAAGATAGCTATATGATATTTATAAATCTTTATATATTGTAAATATAGAAGAAAGCACACACTCTGAAACTTACTACATCAAGGCTTCCATTAGGTTTCTTTTTATTAAAGTTTTAATAACTATCTTTTCATGTGTCTTTTTGTGGATAGCATATATTAATATAAATATACATACATATATATGTATATATCCTTTTATAAAAGTGAACTCTCATAATACATCATTTTTTAAGATATAAATATTTTAAAAAATAATTTTATTTTTCGGTGTTCTTTCTTCCTCTCTCTAATTCCCTGCCTTCCCCCAAGAAAGTAACCAATAGTAACATCCAGGATTTTATCCTTTCACATCCTTCTCAGTGCTCATATATAACATATACATAAGAGCATGTGCATGCCCACACAAAACATTCAGACACATTGGGATTAATTCTATATATGCAGCTCTGCATTTTATCTTTTGGCAAACAAATTTTGGAAATCTATCCAAGACTCATTATTTTTAAGGGCCACATAATGTTCATGGTATATTCATAATATTTATTAAAATATTCACTCCTGGGGCACCCGGATGGCTCAGTCGGTTAAGCATCTGCCTTTGGCTTAGGTCATAATCTCAGGGTCCTGGGATCCAGCCCCGTGGAAGACTCCTGCTCAGCGGGAAGTCTGCTTTCTCCTAAAAAAAATTCACTCTTTCTATCTTCTTGACTTTATAAATTGTGCCGAAATAAACATCTTTGTAGCAAATATCCCTTAAAAGTTTCCACCTTTATTAGCATTCCCTTCAACTCCTAGGTTTTCATTAATTGATTAAACATTTTATGTTCTAACTACTATTAATCTTTTTAATAGTATGACTATTTGACTTAAATATTACATATTTTCACTTATATTGCAACCACTGTATTATTTTGCATTATTTATGTGTTTATATTTGTGTGTACATATAATATATGGGTTTATATATACATATATGTATAGAGTGAAAATGGGTGAAATGTTTTCTTTCTCCCATTATTTCGTTTTCTATTCATCTTTCCCGTCTTAAATTCTCTGTTTTGATTCAGTAATTGTTTGGTTAGTTAAGCATTTTCCTCATATAGAGTGTGTGGATGATACATACTTGGAATTTTAAAAAAATATTTTGACAGATGAGCCAAATCTTTAGGTATAACATTAGGGAATTGTTACCTTTTCTCTCAGTAGCTTGTAGATGGCTCTTCCAGTTCCAAGTATCAAATGCCTGCCTCATACTTTTCTTTTGTAAATAATTTCTTACTTTCTGCCAGATTTTGTAAGGTACTTCTCTTTATCCTTCAGGCTCAGGAAATTTACCAGGATATGCTTAAGTGAGGATCTTTTCTCATTAAACCTAACTGGAAATCAGTTGAGTCTGTTAATAATTAGACCCAAGTCTTCCTTACCCTAAGGAAAATATTTTGCTATTGTTTAATCATCCCCTCTTTTCCAACATTTCTGTCTTTTCATTTGGTACTATTTGTATTCGTATTTGTATTTGGTTTTCCAAATCTTGTCTCTACTGCTCTTATTATTCTTTCCCCTGGAATTAACATGTGTTTTTTTATATCTGTATTTTTAAGTATGGTTTCTCTTGACTTTTGAAGGCATTGATTCAGGTCCAAATAATGAAGATTTTCTTGGTCTAAAATTCTTTGCTGTGGCTATTTGGGCTCTCTACTGACTCCATACAAATTTTAGGATTGTACTAGCTCTGTAAAAATGTTGTATATATATTTTTAAGTTTTTATTTAAATTCTAGTCACTTAACATACAGTACAATATTGGTTTCAGAAGTAGACTCCAGTAATTCATCTCTTACATACAACAACCAGTTATCTATGTAACAAGTTCCCTTTTTAATACCACTACCCATTTAACCCATTCCCTGCCCACCTACTTCCATCAACCCTCAGTTTATTCTCTGTCATTAAGAGTCTTTTATGGTTTGTTGCCCCTTCTCTCTCCACCCCCATATGTTCATCTGTTCTGTTCCTTATTTTCCACAAATTGGTGGAATCATATGGTATTTGTCTTTCTCTGACTAACTTAGTTTGTTTACCATAATATACTGTAGCTCCACCCACGTTGTTGTGAAGGGCAAGATTTCATCTTTTTTGATGGCTAATTGTGTGTGTGTGTGT